>QLOS01003664.1:0-26472 GCA_003313725.1 Russula sp. MG48 | reverse complement strand
TTATAAAGGTACACTGTACTAGGACTGATTCATCGTATTAGGATGGGGCGCCTAGGCTGTAACTACCCATCAACCAGTGGTGCAAATAACACAATCGACGAAGCCAAGACTCGGACAGCTGGCAGTCTCGTGGTAAAGCGCCAAGTGGTAACTATAAATGCACCAGTATTGCACCAGGACATTCGGCGGATCGTTGTACTAGGGTTAATATGTACTCTGGGTAATAACACCGACTAGCCTCTACACTACCGTAATGAGTCAGTTGAACACGAAAACTTTTTCTGGCTCCCACTACACAGCAACATGAGAACAGGTTCATCAGATATTTACCACGGGTTAATGGTATATCTAGTGTCAGTATCCAGGGTAAAATACTCAGGCTACTGATTACCGTAGACTCCCTCCTAACGCATACCTCTGGGAAAGGCCCAGAGGTATGGGTTATTAAGGACTCGGAGTATGGGGTATGTGACAGTCTCAGGAGAGAGCCATACTGCAAAGGCGTCAACTTGGGAAATCCGAAAATGTATGTCCTAAGGGGGTTATACCTGGTATGTGTTATGAGGGAGTCTACTGTAGTAAATGAACTTAGACCGTTCCATTCCATCAATCGTAGGGAAGATTACCAGAAAAGGGTTCGGAGTCTTAAGATTATAGCGTCCGCCTTATCGCCATCTTCAATTCAACCGCTTTCACAATCTATAATCGATACATGACTGTGAGAGCCTTGACCATCATCTGGCTTACTGCTGGTAGGGACGGGGATATGTTCGAGTGCCAGTCCATCACTGTAGCTATTTCCAGTGTTCTCCTGAGGTCCGAGTCCACCCATGAAACAACAGCCACTGTTTGGTTACTGTACGAGTTTTCGGTTTTACTCCAGTGGGCAGCGGGCAAGTGATACTAGTATCCCAGATTGGACACTGCGCAGCATACCCGTGCCTCGATTGCCTCGATCGGCGTCGCCCTTTCTCGCCTCACATCGCTTCAAAGGTTTCTTTGTCAACAAAGTAAGACTTTAATGATGTGGCTGTTCTTCACATTATTCTTGTTCGGTTGGTCTACTCGGTGATCGATCCACCAACCATCGGGCGTGCAGGAAGGTCTCATGCCAAGGGGCGTACACGGGTGTAAATTGAAGAACCAGACAGGACAGTGATGCTATGAACTCAGCTACCTTCTGCGAGCTCGACCATTTCCGTCTCCACCCTTGTGTAGGTTGCCAAGAGCACTGTTGAACATAAAGTCCGCTACATCTTTCCTTTCCACTTCTCAATCAAACAGGATACCACCGTTAATGGAAATCTGGTTTAATGTAAAATAAGTATTGATACGGGAGCGAGGAAGACGGACGTACACATTGACCTTCGCGGGCAGTGAACAAACGAGAGAATAGTGTTAATGGGTGTGATGGTGCAAAATACGCCTAGTACTTACCAGTGACGAAGCCAGAGCCGTCAGATACAAGGTAAGACACGAGACCAGCTACCTCCTCGGGACTTCCAGTGCGCTGAATCGGCGTGCTCGAGGCGAGCTAAGCCCTCTCTCAGACGAAGGAGAGTTGCGCAGTTCAAGAGAAGGCTCACCATAGCAACCCCATTCTTTGCATATGGACCATGCTTGGAAGCATGTAGAGTATTTATCCCCTCAACTGTTACAAACCTTCATACAAGGAGGATGTGCTGAGGTGGACAAAGGACTGACGCATGCGAGTGTCTATTGCACCAGGAGCGTACGCATTCACAGTAATTTTGTGCTTGCCGAATTCACGAGCTGTAAGCGTTATATGAACACCCACTGTCAATTCATGAACGTGGAGTATAAATGGGGAAATGGCGTACCAGCCGCTTGGGTGAGACCGCGAACAGCAAACTTGGAAGCGGAATACAAGGAGATGATGTCAGAACCTATTCCCAAAGGTTCAACTCTGTTTCCACATATCATAAACACAGGATATGAGTCGGACCTTGTTTTCCAGCTGCCGAACATGCCCCTGCCATACTTCGGTCAATACGTAAGTTATCAGAGACAAAGAAAGGGCCCACCGATGATCCTCCCACCGCCACCTTGCGCGATCATTTGCTTCGCGGCGTACTTGTAACACAGCATGGTACTGCGGGCATTGACGGCCATCAAGCGGTCAAAGTTCTCGACGGTACCTGCGTCTCTCTCAGCGTGCTGTCGAAGGCACAACTTCCCCCAACTCACAGTCTAGGAACGACTGATAGAGGATGATCCCCGCGTTGGCGACCATCTATAAAGAAAAGCGTCAGCACAACGGGCAAATGTCTGTCGTTACGGGCGAAAGGATTCACCACATCAAGGCTGCCCAGATTCTCCACGACTTCCTGGATAATCCTCACGACTTCTGGCTCCAGAGATACGTCGGCGGGTAGGGCGAGTGAGCGCCGTCCCTTGGCTTCGATCTCCTGTCGAACCTCATCCAATTCAGGATTGTCTGCTGCTAGATCGTTGACCGCAACATCATAGCCATCATCGGCAAGACGAAGGGCGATCGCACGACCAATGCCGCGTACTGCACCAGTGACGAGGGCTACTTTGGTCATCGCAGAGGCTATATTTGCGTGAGTGTATGTATGAGGAAGGGGAGGGCGAAGGGGCCCCTCTGAAATGGGTTATTCATATACACATTCCTGACCTGACGATAAGCCCCCAAAGGAAATACTAGGGAACGTTTATAGGGCTGTCCGAGGTACCAATTCCCACAGCTAATTGGGTTATTTGGACTCAGCGTTGGCCGAATGTCTCGAACGGGACAGGCGCAGGCTCACGGTATTCTAGGTAATGCATGCTGTACAACTACTATTCCGGGGCGCTTCAGCTGGTTAGTCAAAGGAACTAGGGTTGCGATGGTGCTATTAATTACAAACAAGGAGCGAGAGGACGGCTCCGGAGGGTGTATCGAGGTCGCATCATAATCATGATGATCGTATGCTCCTCACTTTTCCGGTCCTAAGCTCAAGGTTTACGGAATACCACCGAATCCCGGACAGTACTACTAGTAGCTGAGCCGGGTGTCGGGTCTGTCGACAGCAAGCGAGGATGTGAATATTACAAAGTGTGATTAGGGTTCTCTATCAATCAAATGCATGTACTGAACAGGGACTCGGAGAAGCACTAGCATAGCAAAACCTGACTCAGCCCCGAACAACATTGAAGTAGCCATCTATGTAAAAGTCGGACCAGTCGATATAATCAAGCTTATGGAATGAGTCGCTCCTTGAAGTTCACTGCTCGTATCCATATCTCGCCCGGCCGGCTGCAAGGAAGAGCACTCAGCAGACCACCCATATTCACAAGTGTTATACGCACCTGCGCTCACGAAGCACGCGCCATACCATCCGCTCCCTTTCTCCAGGCGGGGGAGCTACATCACCAGCCCGGGGTTGAAATACCCCTCGGCAGCGAGCTTGAAGATCTGCAAGCCCCTCGTTGGTTCCTTCAGCTTCTACGACGACTATGCCACGCCAGCCGGGGTCCACAATACGACGTTCTCGACTCGGGAGTATGATCGTCGGTGCGCCACCAGGAGGCGAACGAATTGTGAACGAAGACCGATGGACCCATCGCACAACGGTGTGATAAGCGCCCTGTGGACTGCGAAGCGATCTTGTTGGTGAAAGTATGGTGAATCAGAACAAACAGCTCACGTTTCTGTTCGTACGCGATCTTGTAGTAGTTGCAAATTCGTGATGATCTCTTCTCCCCAGAAACGAATATCGAGATGGCAAATGGGATTGCGGTCTCCAGCTACCCGAATAACTCGATGGAAATACGATGGCGGGAAGGCAAGGGCAGGCAGCGATGATGGTACATCGCCAATTTGTGAATATGTGTAGTCAAGGTCCTATAATGATTTCGGGCGCATGAGATGGGATCAGACTGTATGAATATGCAAGACGCACAATAAGGTACCGTCCATCCCAAACTAGTCGTCCGACGTTGCCTTCATCTCCGAGCGCGGTATCCCAGACGACGTCGCCAACGCGAAGCAGTGGCAGGATGCCAGCTTTCCGTAATTCGTTCTCGCATTCAATCACTCCGGAATCGGACAGCCAATCTCCCTCCGACGGTACGAACACGCGCAGCAAGGGCGCACGCCGCAAGCGAAATAAGGGTGACCGAAAGCCACCTGTCGTGGGAGTACTTCCAAGCGGAAGATGCGGTTGCGAACCAGCCCATTGGGACCATGCAGAGTTTGTCGGAGATGGTGCACGGCTCGACTGCCGCGACGCTGGGCGATATCTGCCGTTCTGACCTTGTCCTGCACCTGCACTCCATGACGGCGGTGGTCCGCTGGGCTGTCTCGGTGGTGGTGACTGCCCAATACTTTGTCTCCGCCGCGTAGCTGCACCCTGTTCTGCATCAGCCTCGGCTTGTGCGCGGAGGCGAAGGACAACTCGATTGAAGGCGCGTGTTTGCTTCTTCATTCCACGGACTAGCTGAGCGCCCTCCTCCGAGGGCGGTGATGGGAGTACGGAGTAGGCAGGTTGTGCATATACGTAGACAGGCACACTGACGCCACGCATGTACGCGTGCATTTCTGCGAGGCTGATGCGAATGGGCTCGGGACCGGGCCATGACCAACGCGCATAGCCAACGGTACCCAGGTAGCGTTCTAGGGCCACATCACAAAGGGCAGGGTCAGAGTCCAGAGCCTGACGTATGTCTTTGCTTATGCCCCCCCAGAGAATGAGCCATTCATAGAACGATAGGTGCACTAAGAGTTCTGCCAACAATTCTGCGTTCTGCAGGTGCTGTAGCAAAGGGTAGAACTTGGGCTTTGTTTCCTCCGCGAGATCTGCAATGTCGATTGGGACAGACTTCTCCAGCCACGTACCGCGTCGACGCGCGCGAGCGCGAGAGTATTCCTCGGAGGAAGAGGGCAATGTTCGTCGACGGGGTCGAGCTACGAGCTCGACATCTACTAGGGAGGAGTTCGATACGGGCTCAACAAGACCATTTGCATGGTGGTCGGTGAGGTCAACAGCACCGTCATGTAGTTGAACGGCTCCTGCAGGCTCTTGGATGGGGTCGCCATCAATTGACCTAGCTGTGCGACTGGGAGACTCGTGTATGGCGGACCCATTGGGTAGATAGGTCTCCGATACGTTCTCCTGAGCATCTTCTACGCTAGATGGTGATGGATATTCTCCCTCGGGCTCTGCTTCTACAGGAACAGGTGTTTCCCAGGTTCTGTGCGTATCGCCACGTGTTTCGATTTCTATATCATCCGCTGGTACAGGAGGTTGAGGAGAGGACTGGTGCCCCATGTGATGCGGCCATTTACCCCGGATATCGTATGATGATGGCTTTTTGGGGGGTGTCGGTGGTAGTAACGACTCGGAAGATGATGTATTTCGGTCAGGCAGTGACCAAAATGAAGACGGCACAGGCATACCGGTACCTAATTGAGCTTGCGATGAAGGTTGCGTCGTCTCTGGCGTCGGTGCGGGGTTCGGCACTGACTGAGGAGTAGGTGGTGGAGATGAATCCTTAGGTAGACGCTTCCCATGACTTGACTTCCTCGAATGCTTAGTAGGTGGCGGTTTGTTCTCTTCCAGGAAAGACGGGGATGCATGCGCTCTGATGACAGATCCTTTACTTATCCTGCGCAGAGCCGGATGGGCCGTAGGCGGGGCTTCGTCCTCATAGGAAGCAACTACCTGGGAGGTCCGGGTTTGCTCTTGACGATATGTCTGGGTGTGCGAGAGCGAGCGATGCTGTGCCAGCTGCGAGCCATGCTCTGGGCTGTCCAGCGCTGTGCCACTCCATAAAGGCTTCGCAGGAACTTGCGGCTGCTGTTCCACCCGCTGTTCAACCTCGCGAGGACTTTCGCCTTCACGACCGACGGGACGAGATTCCGTGTCCTGAGTGGCGAAAATGCGAGGCCCACGTCGCATTTTCTCAGGTGCTGGTTCTGATTCAGGGTCCCGTGCCGCAAAACTAGGTGCGCGTCCCTGTGTGCGCGTGTTGGCGCGACGTGTGCCGGAAGTACCAGGGCGCTTATCTGGGGATTGTGGTGGTGTGGCGAAAGGTGCGCGAGTGGTTTCAATTACGATGGCCTGTGACATATTCCGATGGATGCTCTCCTGGAATGAGGACGTGACTCTGATTTGTGGGTCCTCTGTCAGTGTTCGAGACGTCCGGCGATCCAGTTTATCTTGTGAGAGTTGGCTGTCAGGCGGCGGCCCCGGAAGGGGTTTTGTTGTTTCCATGCGACCATTCGATGGCGGGGGCAAAAAGGCCCCCTGATGGGGCGACACTGACGGGCTCTGTCGCGGGTCAATACCGTAGGGTGCCTGCGGAGATAAAGAAAGTAAGGAGCGCGTTAACAACGTGGAAAAGGCGTTTGAGGGGCAAGTGCCGCTCTGTCCCTTGAGCAGCATGTATTAGTAGCTACTGTGAGAGAAACTTGCCTGGTTCGGGGAAGGGGAGAAATTATCACTAAGCTTGTACGGCTTCTGCTAGAACGTGTATGTGATCGTTAGCACGGGTGTGAGTGGTGATAAGAGGGAAAAAGACATGAAACATGCTGAGGGTGTTTGGGAATATCACGACATCTAGGAGGTGATGCCCTCGGGCTAAGTGCAGTCCACGGAAGACCAAGGCACAGGAGCGGCGGATTGATAGGTACGCGTACCTCTGCGGGATCGGGCTTTGTAATATTGTACATGGATCCACTCGTGGGAGGGGGAGGAAGACTCATTTGTTGGCGGAGTTCTCCGTACGAGCGGGCAGCGATGGCAGGCGACTCAGTCGCCGTAGTATATGATTGTACAACAGAAGGAAATGAAGGCGATGAAGACTGGTATACATTGATAGGCATCGCTTTTTGAGAAGGAGATGGTCGAGGTGAGACGGGAGGCGACGGGAGGACGTCACGAAGTTGGTGTGAATTCTCGGTGAGTGCGACATGATGTGGTTTCAGAGTTGAGAGTTCCTCATCTGAGAAAGCTGATCATTGGAGGGAATCAGCACAAGCATACATCGACACCACAGAATTAATCTAGGAGAGAACCAGCGCGAACGCTAAAGAGCGAAGTCGCGGCCTTGCACAATGCTTGCATGTTATCGAGACACGCTGTGCAGTCTCCGCACAGCGGCAAAGGGAATGCACGACTTACAAAACGTTTGCGCCTTGAAGGGCTGCTTTGACGCTTGGGGCGGGATAACACATGCATCCTGATGTCGCTTATTTGTATTTGTGGGTGACTGTCCATCGCGCGGGAGGGAAGACTGAGTGATAGGAGGCGTCCCCTGACGAGTGTCGATTGGCCTATGCTGCAGAAAAGCCGTTTCTTCGTGTCTCCTCCAGTTTTCTTCCCCATCGAGATTTGCACGGTTGGGTCGACCAAGGGGCATGGGCCCCGATACTACCGGGCGTACTCTTTCCTGGGGGGGTAATACAGGCTTGGAGGCGAAACGGGCGTATAAAGGAGTCTCTATCGTTGAAGTCTGCCTCGTATCCTGGATGGGAGACGGTGAAGGCCTTTGACGATTGTCAATGGGAACTTTCTTTCGCAGAAGGGACTTCATGACTGGCTCCTGCAAGATTAATACAACATAATTATAAAGGGGTATAAAAGAAAGCGCACAAACCGCGAGACCAAAGCACCCACAAGAGCCTGAGCGCTCCGGAGCACGGCTAACTTACGTTGACTTATTGGAATTTGGGAGGAATGAGACCTTTCCTAATTTGGCAATCAAACAACTCCCGGCATCCGAAATGCCGAGCTATCACAACATCTTCGCAACTAAGTTACAGCAGGTTAGTCTCCATTGCTGATTGCTGATATCATCACAATTCAGAAGATGAGATGAGATCTGCTATGTGCTCACCCCTTGCATGGGTATCATGAAGCACAAATAACGGGGATGGCAATTAATACCACTCTCGGAGTACCCGGTGCTAACAATGTCCCTGGCGAAGAAGCGGCCACACTCAACCGTCAGTGTAGCTGATGACACACGTTTCAACGTTCAACGCTCAAACTCTGGGCGTCATCATCACAAAGGCCATATCGTGACCAAAGCCACTTTGCCATAGCAACAGATAAATGTGTGTTCCCGAAGACGATACTGACCTATCTCCCATTTCTAGTCCTACTACTGTACCGAAATCGTCCATCAGCTGAAAATTTGTTACACTAGGAGAAAGACCGGAACCTTCTGCGTGACATCAATACCTCAGATCTCATCCTTTTTCAGGTGTGCCGTATCGTCGGTGTAGTCGACGACTTGATCGACTTTCCTATGCTGTTTCAGACCCCAAACCTATCCCGATGACGACGAAGTCTCTGCTGACGACTTGATGGAAGCTCCCGCGTAACAGATCACTCGGCGCCGATATCAGGCGTATGGCAGCCGCAACCTCCCAGCCGACACAAACATGTCCATGCGAAGCTATCGGCGCGGCGCAACCGCGCGCCATAGTCGGGCAAAACGTCAGCGAGAGTGGCCGGCTCACGGGCCCGGCATTCTCAGGGATTACATACCCGGTCCCTTTCGGTCAGGCCCTTCTGGTTTATTGTGGCACAACGGAACCAGTTCCCGAGGTACCCAAACAAAACAGAGGAGCGCGTCTTGAATGACCGTCCAGACAAGAACGCTGAAATCTGCATATAGTCTCTTTGGTCATTTCCTCGATCTCATTCGCGATCGTCATGAGGGCGAGCATGGTGTAGATCTGGAAACCCTCGAAGCTGCCGTAGATGAGGTTGCGTCTGCGATGTGCTGGCTTTACGAGCACAAGAATAACCGCCCCAGTGCAGTAGTTCCTAATTAACAAGAATTTCTCTTCCTACAAGCGGTTCCGATTGCCCCTAGTTGAGGCAGCTACAGGGGAGCAGCGTTCTGATGTAAATTGGACCCGACTCCGAGAATGGGATAGGGTCGCCGGGAGGTAACTGACCCATAAATCCAGTTAATGTCATATTTTACGCAAATGGACAACTGCTCGCAAGAACTCGTGTGACAACTTCTTGTTCCCTGCTCTGGGAAGTTCAATCATCGGCATATCATCCCACAGCCTTCAAAGGGATTTCTCGCCCTCACGTCGGATTTAATGCTGTCGTCCTTCTCGACTGGGCCAAGCTTCAGGTTCGTAGCGCTCACACCCCTGCTTCCGACTCATTCTTCTAGTGATGATTCTGTCAAACCCACACTGTTGCAAGCTTACCGAGTGGCTTGTGTTCTACGCTCCGATATCCATAAAGACACGCAGCGAGTCATGGAACATTCATCCTGTCAGCTTCTAGAAAGAAACCTGTAATATATGTACATAAGGTACCAGGTGACTGTCAACTGCCAGCAGTGGAAAAGAGCTCAGGTTTAGCCTTGTGTCGGTGGTATTTCAAGATGAAGGCAGCTGGCACGAGAACCGATTTATGTATGAGCCCATTGCAGAATACAAACCAATTTTACTTGCCCCAAGCTCCATTTCTGTGCCGAGCTCAGTCATGTATCGAAGCTGCTCGGTCAAGGGACTACAAGGAGGATGGAAGGTAGTAATCATGGAACTTATCACGTACAAGTTTAGATGCCGAACGATACGCACTCGTGGAGTGGAAGCAGGACTTTAAGCGCCTCGTGAGGGGCGTCCACTGGCATGGCGCATCAGCAAAACCCAGATTGACTCAGAACGTCTTAGAGTAGTTGAATAAGAGATAATAAGAGATACAGTCGGACCCCTCTTAACCCATACCCCTCGGTGGACAGCTCAGGCTATGGGTTATGGGAGGATATGTGGTACTGAACATATGCTAAAAATAGACACAAAAATCCCCAAAAATGTTATGGTATTGTGTGATTCTAAACTGTGTTTTTCATCGATCTAGCCTCATCTCTACAAATTAGCCTGCTCAATGAACCTAACAAAGCCTCAATCTTGTGTGCGAGACAACTAGGACAAGGCTCAACAGGACTATTACTGGCATCATCCACCATTTTCCTCAGTAGTCACGTGCTTTAACTGGAAAGTCACCCGCCCACAATGGCTTTTCCCGGCTTTTCCCAGCCCGGATGGAAGGTAGGAATTGGAAATTATGATAAAATTAGAATTTTTCCGTGTTTGAGGCTGCCTCACTGTGGTGTTCCTAGTCTAAATATATTACTAAGCCTATGGGTTTTGCCCCAAAAAGGTATGGGTTATTGGGTATCACGTATTTATGGGTTATGGGTCTGAAATCCCCGCCCACCAAGTTGGTGGATCAAAAAAGCCATGGGGTATAAGGGGTTATGGGTCATGCCCCTATGGGTTAAGAGGGGTTCGACTGTAATAAGAGCCGTGAGGAGCTCTTGGGCAATTTCTTGCGCAAGGTCATCCAGAGCGGCAAGGAACGCTCTTATGCAAGGAGGTTCACTTTCAGTTCTTGCACAGGGTTGGCATCTAAGAGACTCAGACCAGCTTCAAGAGCAGTTGTAAGAACAAATTTTTATTCAATAAGTATTGTAAGACGCCCCATTCTTTTGAATTCCAGGCATCACTACACCGTGACTACAGTATCATACACATTGCTAAGAACCCAACTCATGAAAACCAGCATTCTCGCACTGTCCAGATGGCTATATCTACTGAAAGACTCATATCAGCAACATCCTCCATGCAGAAAGGACTGATAAAAGGGAAACATGAGGAACGCACCAGCTCGGAGTCCATCATGATGAGAGTGAGAGGGGGTGGTGGCATGGCGGTGATATAGCAGCGAAATGTCATCATAGAGAAAACCCCCAAAGCCCGCGTTCGCAAGCGAGGGACGGTGGCGATGTAGCGGCGGGGCATAGGAAAGAAGCCACCCTCAGTTCACGCTTGTGGACGAGGGAGGGTGGCGGCGCAGTAATGTGGGGGCGAACTTGTCATATGGGCAAAACCACCCACCTCACATTTGCGAGCGAGGGGTGTTGG
The DNA here is from genome assembly GCA_003313725.1 of Russula sp. MG48. Classification (NCBI taxonomy): domain Eukaryota; kingdom Fungi; phylum Basidiomycota; class Agaricomycetes; order Russulales; family Russulaceae; genus Russula; species Russula sp. MG48. The sequence goes on along the minus strand of QLOS01003664.1, from coordinate 15,545 downwards.
TGACGTGGCAGGAGGCATCGTGTACCTGTGAGGGGAGGGGCTTTTGTCAGTTAAGAATGATGACCCCAAAAAAATGCCCCAGCTCGCGCTTGTAGGCGAGAGGGGGTGCCACAACTCGGTGCTGGCATGGCGGTAGTCACGGTGAGGAGAGGGTGGGTGTGGCAGGGCTGTGCGTGACGGATATAAAAGAGAAGTGGTGTGGGCAAAGGGCATAGGCACAAAGCATAAAATGGGACGGACCTCAAACGTGCAAGGCAAGCAAAGAGCACTGTGTCGTTGGGGGTAAGGGTCCCTTCCCAGAGAGGAAGTTGGAAGCGGTGTTCAAATGTCGTAGGTTATTGCACGTGCGCAGTCATCGCCACGGGTATCAGTACCAAGCACTGTTAAGTGTAGGGCCACTTCCCGCAGCAGTAGAAGTAAAATGCACAATACTGGTGCACTGCAGTCCACCACTGCACCTGCCAGCGTGAAGCAAATGCAAATGAGAAGAGTTGGTATATGGGCACTGTAGTGGGGTAACAGATGAGGCCGTGACTTGTTCAATTTTTTTTTTCGTGTTTGCGTCTCCCATTCGTGCTTGCGTCTCTTTGTTGTTATTTTTCGTGTTATGCGCCTAGTTGTTGTTGTTACTCACACGAAAAAAAGGTGACAAGTCCGTTTTTAGTTCACTGCTTGCACTGGCACCAGCACCAGCGACCAGCGTCGGCAGCCATAGGTGGCGGCGGCAACGACAACAGTAGCAATGGCATCACCACCACCACCACCAGCTGGAGCAGCGGGCGCGGCAGCGGCAGCGGTACATGTGAGGGCAGATGAGCATGGTCGCCCTCTCCTACCGTGACTACCTTATTTCAATCAACATGATTTGTACTAATACCTAACCTTTCCCCCCTTAGGACAGCACCAGCGGTGGCGGTGGCGGCAGCGACCAGCAATACCAGTACCGGCGGCGGCGTCACCACCACCACCACCACCACTAACTGGAGCAGCGGGCACGGCAGCGGCAGTGGCACATGTGAGGGCAGGCAAGCGTGGTCGCCCGCTCCTACCGTGACCACCTTATTTCAATCAACACACATTTAGATTTGTACTAATACCATAACCTTTCCCCCCTTGGGACAGCAGCAGCGGTGGCAGCGACCAGCGATACCATAGGTGGCGGCGGCAGCGACATGGCACAGGCGGCACCAGCAACGGCGGCTGCACCAGCACCAGCGGCGAGCCCCACGCACGCTGCCGTGCTCTCTGCTGTCATGGCCAGCAGCAGTGGCAACAACAGCAGCACCAGTATGGTGGCGACGACAGCACCAGCAGCACTGGCGGTACCAGTGGTGAGCCCCACGCACGATGCTGCGTTTGCTGCCGTCATGGCCAGCGGCAGCAGCAGCACGGTGGCGACGGCGGCACCGACGACACCGGCGGCATCACCAGTGGCACCAACAGCAGCAGCATCACGGCAGCAGTACAGCACCAGTGGCGGGGGCAGCAGCGGAAACCAAGTCTGAGGATATTTAGCTATATTAGCCTATATACCCCACATAGTAGCAACTTTTGTAGTAGTTCTACTTTGGGAATATCATAGTTTTCAACGGTACTGCAGTGTCACAATTCACTGCGAGTGCTGCTGTGTCGCGTGCTACAGTATAACAGACGTCTACTATATGAGTTCTTGAATGGAAATGACACTCATACAAGTGGTTTACGGGTTCTTGGATGGAAACGATGCTCTTACGAGTCTTTTATGTGTTCTTGATGGTGTTCTTACAATTCTTTTATGGGTTCGAATCAAAATGATGTTCTTACAAGTCTTTTCCGGGTTCTTGAATGGAAATAATATTACAATATTTTTATGGGTTCTTGAATTAAAATGATGTTCTTACAAGTCTTTTCCGGGTTCTTGAATGGAAATAATATTACAATATTTTTATGGGTTCTTGAATTAAAATGATGTTCTTACAAGTCTTTTCCGGGTTCTTGAATCTCTTACTGGCCTTTCTGGTCTTTGAAGCAAGAGCTACTAGTAACAAGCCCTCTAAGACGTCTAAGTGCTCCAAGCCATCCTGGGTTTTAGTGATCCACACCACAGGTTCTTCATTCCGAGGCTTTCCTGGTTCATTTTCCTGAGAGGCGACTCGGAATTCTTGGAAGGTGGCATTCACTGTATTCACTGTGCCTTCTATCACTTGTCCTTCAAGCTATTCAGAACGAGGCAAGATACTGAAACGTGGTGTCTCGCCGCTGTTCAGTCGTAGGCTAGTACTTTCGTGGTTGAATCGCGCTCGATTCTCGGGAGCTTACAACCTTGACTGAATCAATGGTCGGCGCTGGGTCATGAGCTATGCATTGTTATCAAACCAAATGGGATTCACTGACGTACAGTACTGCAATGGTTCTCCGTTGGAATAGACTCGGATACACGGCTGACGTAACGAAACAACAACGCGTCTTCATCACCCCTAAGCATCATGATGGCAGGGCAGACCCTTCCACCTCAATCCGTCTTCTCGGTTGAGAATTCTAGACTGCACGGGTGTAACCTGCTATGATGAATAAAAGGCTACTGTTCGGAAGGACCTTCTATTCGCTCTCTTGGCCTGCCACTCTTTGCTTTCTTCTCACTCAGACCGCCCCCTTCTCTTAAAGCAGCACGTCTTGGACGTCCAAACCTATCGGTGGTCATCGCCATAACTCAAGCATAAACATGGCAACAAATTTTGATGACGCATACCTGGCGCGTGGAGCACACATCTCCGCCGAAGCTGTCAACGCAAACAATGAATACTTTGCCCGCTACCCAAACAACTGGGCAAGGATTCGGTCCGCCACCGCCACCAGATGCTAATCGCTAGAGTTCCTAACGCTGATACGTCTTACAGCGGAATGATACGTGAACCTGCCGCTGAGATGCTTGGAACCATGATTCTGACTCTCGTCGGTACTGCTGCCAATTGCCAGGCCGTCCTCAGTTCGAACAGTGGCGGTGCTTCATCCCAGAGGGGAGATTATCTTTCCCCGAGCTTTGGATGGGCTTGCAGTTCGTGGATATCTTACGTTCCATCGTATCTCTGTTCAGTAACATCAATCATCTAGGCGTTTCCCTGGGTACATGGGTCGCTGGAGGTGTCTCTGGAGGCCACGTGAATCCCGTAGTATGGTTCTTCCTCGACATTCTTCTCCAAATCAAACACATTCACACAGGTGACTTTATGCATGGCCATCTTTAGGGGCTTCCCATGGCGCAAGGTTCCCGGATATGTGCTTGGACAGCTCATTGGCGCTTGGGCAGGGGCGCTCCTTGTCTTCGCGAACTACTCTCATGCGATAGATATCTTCGAAGGCAAGAAAGGTAGACGTACCCTCAAGACCGGCTCACTTTTTGGAACTTATGCGGTTCGTTTCGCATAACCAGCACGTAATTGTCCTCATCCATTCAGTAGCTTGATTACATGCCTGCAGCAAACTGCTTCTTCGACGAGGTGGGTGTCCAATTAGAGTGCGGCAGCTTGGTCTCACTGGTAGGACCAGTTCCTCGGCACCTTCATCCTCTTGTTGGTTGTGTTCGCAGTCACCGATAAAAGAAATGGTCCCCCACCGCCTGGCCTCGTCCCACTGGTCGTCTTCATCACCATCCTTGGCATCGCCGTGGCCTTCGGGATGCAGACTGGCATGTTTTACCATCTTTCACCCATAACCTTTTAGCAAACCATTTGTGTAGGATCTGCTGTCAATCCTGCGCGTGACTTGGGACCCCGCATTATGACCGCAATGGTTGGCTACGGGCGGAAAGGTATCACTATTCTAAGTCATCTAGTCGTCATCTCTAATCTATTGTCTTCGTCGCAGTATTCAATTACCGCGGCCAATATTGGATCTGGTCCCCTCTTCTGGGCTCCGTCTGCGGGGGGCTGGTTGCCAGTTTTCTCTATGACCTCCTCATCTACCTTGGTCCAGAGAGTTTTATCAATGCCCCGTGAGCGACTACATTTTCATATCCCCTGGGCTTTAACACGGTTCACCTAGGAACGAATCCGCCCGTCGTGAGGCTCTGAAAACTAAGAAAGCCGAGGCCCCTTCGGGTTCCAACCTAGAAATCGGAGGGAATCATGGTACTCGGGAAGTCTAAGAATTTCTTTCTTCTTTTCTTCCCAGCAGAAGGACGCGCAACTTATCTCACGTTCTTTGGTCCAGGCTTTCCCATGTTTACATATGATGTTGCGAGAACCTTTCTACTATATATACCACATAAATGCAAACCCAGTGGAGCGCCTACGTTCCTTTTATGTGTTTATTTTTGGCGGCATCACGTGCGGCGTATCATATCACGCCGCCATTAACTTTCATATTTTCCCTGTATCGCTGCGATATATCTTTCGTTAACCCGTGTCTCTCCTTCGACTGTCTTTCATACTGCGGATGGCGGCAATTCGTCTGATGCGGACCTGACTCAAGGGTGAGCAAGGATACGGAGGTTAATTATTCGAAGCTGTGGCCACGATGGGACTCACAACGGGGAGACGAGCGCCCCAGATCAAAATGAGAGAAATGACAGTATGAGCCCTACTTTGGCGGAAATGTTATCCTGCAGTAAGGGAATCGCGAGCCCAGATGAGACGATGTGCGGGTCACGAACGAGAGAAACGAATTTGGGTACAAGCTTCAAAGGCTTCCTGTCCGATGTCCTGATCGGCAAATGGCAATGGATGGACTAGAAAACCTTTCTGCATTACCATGACACCGATCTATAGAACTACGTAGAGAGATCTAATGCTGGCGTGGTCAAAGGCCCATCATAAATGAGCATATACATCATGACTCGGACGCGTTACCTCTGGAGCTCACGAGCTGCGGCTAGCATAGCGGCAGCTTCGGGGAAACGAGCCAGGGTTCGACATGAATACGGGGCAGGACAGCTGCATCGACGGTGTCGGCACATCTCATCTGGACAAGCTCTGAGACGAACGTACGTGATCAGCCCATCGCCTACCATATCTACGTCCACAGGCACTTCGTTGCCACTGGCATCCTTCTGGCGCTCGAATTTCATAGCCCACAACATGGTCGCAATATCGATAAACAAGGTGTCGCTCGCCAAGTGTTTGCCTACGCATGAGCGTCGTCCGTACCCAAATGTCCTGTGACCGTCCTCTTTGGCATCTGACGGCCCCGGAGCTAGCTGCCCATGTTCGTCAAGGAACCGCGCAGGGTTAAACTCATCCGCGTCCGAGCCATATACTTCTACTTGGTGATTGCACTGCCATATATTTGGGAAGCACATCGTGCCCTTTGGAATAAACGTCCCCTCGTACCAATCGTCTGCTGTTGCCACGTGTGGGACGCCGAATGGAAGAGAAGGCCGCCATCGCAGCACTTCTTTCGCCACCGCGTGGGTGTATGGGAGGTGAGGGCGGTCTGCGAAGGATGGGAGGCGTCCACGGCCGACGACCATATCGAGCTCTTCTTGGGCACGAGCTTGCGCCTGAGGATATACGAGCATCGCGAGGCACCACCATAACAGCGCACCTGCCGTCGTTTCGGATGCGGCAGTGCTGCACCGTCCGGTAAGTTAAATGCACGGTGGACAGCGAGTGCGATAAAACTTACAACATTTCTCCAGCAGTCCAAACTCTTTCCACGTCTGAGAGACCGAAATGCTCCTGCTGTTTGATGAGATTCGCGCTCATGCTGGGACGGTCGATCCCATTCATCTGTTATCGTGTTCTCAGGTTATAAGGTTGACCGAGAAGCTCTTGAACAAACCAGATCGTTCTGGACTTTACTGAATAGATCGAGAAACATGGCATTAGTTTCCAAATGATAGCGTTCCGCATCGCGCTTCCATTTTGCGAACCTGGTTAGGCAAACACACCCGCCGCTGATCAGCATTACTGAAAACTGCCCCACTTTGGACCGACGACCTGGACACGGACCTCTTCGGTATGTATTTCATCCACGGGAAAAACTCCACCAAATGTGCCCCTGCGGTCGTGCTGGCTAGCAACCTTTCCATATATTCCTTGACTCTTGACACATTGGGATTGTTGTCACTCTCAAGTGGAGGTAGATCATACACGACGGACATGATCATCGACGCGGCAGTTCGGCGAAATTGTTTGTCGACGTCTGCAGGCTTGGAAAGTATGCCCCAGGCCAGTAAAACGGCCTCCTTTGTTTGGATGGCGTGGTAGTTCCGGACGGCATTTTTACTGAAACTATCTGATGAGGCTCTACGCATGCGGCGCCATCTAGAAGAGGACAAGTATAAGCTCAACTGACTGCGAGGAGGGGACGTGAGGGAGGGCTTACAGGTCATTCGGCGAAGTTAGGGACACGGCCATCCCACGGGTAATAAATTCGCTGGCGACGATGAAATGTGGCCGTGCCATATAGATCGATGACCGTCTGTCCAGAAGGTCGGCTGCTATCTTCTGCGTATTGAGAAATACCATCGATTGTCCTAGCGCCGTCATATAAACCATATCACCTGTCGAGGAGCGAGGGTCAAGACAGCAGCAAGCCTAGGACATGTGTCGCACCGTATTTTTCTAGACAACCTCGAGAAAGGAGCCAACGCTTGTTTCTCAACTCCAACACATTTCCGATCCAAGGAAGACCCTTAGGGCCAGGAGGCAGAGGAAACCAAGTGCGCCTCCACAGTTGGTAACCCCCAATGAGAAGCAAGATGGTCAGGGCGGCTGATCCTAGCGAGTACATGTGGTAAGCCCCGGAGCTCCAACGATCTGCAAATGAGGCGGCATCAGAGGCAACCCCGTGGGAAGCAACTCGGTCGGGCAGCATTCTCAGGGACTTTCAGTCGCCTCGTAGCCTACAGCTAGTCCTTATATATGGGTTCCAAGGATAAATTACCTTCAGAGTTCCGATAACAATTCGCTGGCAATTGCTAACAGGACTCCGTTACAGGAGTTAGTAACTCGGGCTCTTCCGGTAGTCATGCCGCGGCTCGAGTTCTCAGGTTAGCAAGGACTGCAACCGCCGCATCGTTGAGGCTAGAAACTGGCAGTTTATGTCGGTTTTTGTGCTTTGGTCTCCAATGGGGAACTGCACCATGTGGGAGGCAAATAAAAGCGAAAACCCGATTCACGGTTTACCGGACCGCAGCAACTAGTTACTGTAAAAACACGACGGTTTAGCATGTCAATGAGGACACCAGTAAGGCTAGCACCGGTACTCACTGCTTATTTTTCTTATTTCCATAAGCAGGCTGAAATGAAATGCCCAACGGTCATTTGCGTAATTTGTCAATGCGGATCTCTATTCCAAGTGCAACAATACAGCTGAGCATTACGCCTCCCCAAAAGCAGCTCCATAATTTAGTATTCGACTTCCACGAATAGTCTTCTTCCCACCATTTTGAGTTGAGGCAGCTTCTGATCTAGGTTGTGGGACTGGCACAAGTACTCGTAGCCCCCAGAGCCGTCCTGGTAGGTCATGTGAGGTCAGGCGACAGCCTAGCTAGCTCCATTCAAGGCTGGTCGCTGGTATTTACTCCGATGTTAAGGGTGTCGAAAGAAAGGATATCTGTCTCACAAAGACGGGTACTGGTGACCATGTTCGGTTTCGGTTCGAAGAATCTTCCGCGGAGAACCTAATCATCTTAAGAGACAGCTCCGTCGATCTTATCGTTACCGGCGGGCCCGATCATTCACACCAAATCGCGTGGTGGACCATCGCTCAATCGCCGTCTTACCCCAGCTCGAGCTGCTCGCTCGTTGGTTCTATTTTGACAGTCTGGTCGGAGGTGCCAAGGTGTCAGTCTATGAGTGCGAGATGAGCAGCCCAGGGGCTATTCAGAGATGTGCTTGACCGAGTTCTTGTCGCTCCTGTACAGCTCATATTGAACTATTTCGGTGGTTTCGCAACTTGATAGGGCGCCGCGAGCAGCCCGAGTGATCCATCTCGGATGGTTACTGATCAGGGGTATCTTGTGTGTTGAATGTTCTACCAGGTCAGTTTGCGGAGTTTGAGCACATTCTTCCCTTCTTTGAGGCTGGTATGGACCATACTTCGGATTCCATGAACAAGTGTATTATGTCATAGGACGAACTTTTGATATTTCTGTGCTCTGTAAGCGCAGTGCAGATGCATGGAAATGGGGATGGCACCAGTGTGAGATGGAAAGATGGCCAGATACGGACTTTGAAAGAGAGTGGTAGGAAAAGTAAATATTAGTCACGCGTGTTTCGGGACCACTGGGACCAACATTTTCTCTCCTCCGTAATGGCTCACTGACTGCACGCCCTTTCCTCTTCTTGAGATGCCTCTTTATGTCTATATTCTCGTCTAGCTCTTGTAATCTACTTCGCAGCGGTTCTTTCCCACCCATTTTTCCTTTCCAGTTGCCCTCCCTTCCCCACACACATACATGTCTCAACAGGTTCTACCCTCCGCATCAGTATGTCCTTCTCGAGCATGGGACTGTGATATCTGCTAATAGCTATGTAGCATCCTGGTGCTCCCCTCAGTCTACTCTCCTTATCCATTGCAGCCTCCCATGCGAAACCAATAGAAGTATCCCAGGATTCTTCCCTCGACGTCGACGACCATCATCTATGGCGCGGTGGGGCCGTCGAAGGCACACAGCCCTTGCGCAATCCAAACCAAGGAGTGGCTGTTCACAATGGGACGAAACACCGTCGTCTCTCATCTACGGGACAGGCGCGTCGGCGACTCAGCGACGCACGCGATGCCGCAAGCCGTCCATCGTGAACCAAATACTTATCTGTTCTTTCGCCCGATGCTGACATCAATTCCCAGGCCCGTGGCACTGCAGACCGCAGCTGCAGCACTTGGCTCTATCGCCTCACTGTCCACATCTCCGTCAGTGCCGCTACCAGGACCTGACTTGTCTGCCTCTCCTCGGGCGCCTACGGGACCCGTAGCGATTCCTGCGCTCCGCGCTTCCGTTACTAGACATGGTATCAGTCGTTCTGTTCCCGTAGATGACGGATCCAGCGTTTCTGGTTCGCCGCCTCCGTCGGCAGATTCAAAGGCTGTGGTGACAGGCGCCTTGACGAAGAACGGGAAGAAGCGTGGAACAATCTTCACATGTGAAAGCTGCTCAAAGGTCCGTACGGTGCTACGTTATGCCAACGTCGTTCTAGTGCTGAGACTGACATCATCGCAATGCAGGTATATCGCCACCCGTCTTGCTTGATCAAACACCGATGGGAGCACACTCCACACTGGCGAGAAGCATCCAAATTTTTACTGAGCAAGCACCAGCAGGTGCAGCTCATGGAGGTGTGTACTATCGTCATTCTGATATTCGTGTTACCATGGCTATGATATCATCCTTCGTCTTCCATCATCTCGTATAGTCCCGCATTAGGAGAACCTCTTTCCACTGCTGTTCTTAAAAAAACTTTGTTCTCGCTTTGCTTACTATGTTTCCCTTCACGCGCAGGCTGCCGCGATTCTTTCGCACTTGACGCCGTCTGCGTCTGGCGGCTCGTCCCTCCCAGACGACCGCTCGCTCTGGCCATCCTTCCTGTCTGGCGGTGCATTGCCTCCCCCACTTCCTGTGGGCGAGACTGGCGCCGAGACGGCAGCACACCCAACTTCTAGCTCAGTGCCATCAGGGCCTCGTATACACGACTATGCGTTACCCAATACGAGCGTTAGCGGGATCACACGCCTTAGGCCAGGAATTATCGCTGTGCCGACGGAACCGGTACCTTACACCCGACCGGAGATCGGGGCCCCGCAAAGCTATACAACAGGTTACGGCTCCATCGGAATTGATTCTTCGTCGTTCGCCAGTTCATATCAATCGTCGGCTGGGGTTATTGTACCGCACGCGCGGGCGTCCGGGAGTTCGGACAGGTGGTCACTTTCCTTGTCTCGCTCAGGTTCAAGCGACGAGAGCGAATTTGTGGAGGTCGAAACAGAAACAACACCTTCCGGAGGATTTGGTATGGGTAGGCTACATCTAGGTGACGAAGGCGATGTTAGTGTGAAAGAAGAGGAAGAGGAAGAAGGGGGGTGGGACGGGATGGAGATGGAGATGGAGCTGTAGAAGGGAAGAGGTCACCCTCGCATCGCATCGCATTTATGGACTCAATCGTCTCTTGGAGAAGTTTGATCTGTACGTTATATCGCTCTTACGTTCTTTCTTGTGCTTTCTTTCTATGTTTCTCATCCCCCTCCCTCTGCTATCTTGTATCGTGCCAATTTTCTTTCATTTCAAAACATATTTTAACACTGTTAGTTGGTTTGTAGACAATCAGGTGTTGTATTCGTCCGAGAGTCGGACGATTATTATAGAAGATGGCATCGATCGGGAATAAAATAGTAGTAACTTAGGAGGATGAGGGGAGGTGGCTGTGTGCTGTGTGCTGTGTGTGCACTTTGTACCGTCTTTGTACAGGTCTCATTTCGGACTCGGGCTGGTCCGGTCAACAGAGTTGTGCGCGGTATCACTGGGGGTTCATTGCCTGCCTACCGACCCGACTACAGCCATAGCCATGGACAGCATCTCTCATCACCTCGGATCAGACTCACCACCTGCCAGACAAAATATTCTCACCTCTTTCTTACGCGGTCGTCCACGAGGCATTTCACAGTCCAATCCTTTACCTGTCGTCGACCGTGACTCTCCTCCTCCCTGTCCCCCGCCTCACTATCTCGCCTCTCCCCCTTCTCCTGGCCCCAACCCCCCGTCTGGAAGACGACAATCAACAGCCGTTCCCGGCATACAACCCTCAACTTCGCACAACCTGCCCATCTCATCCGGCCTTACGCAGATACTGCGTAGACGCCGCTCCGGCGGTGCACTCGCAACCTCCAACATACCCCAGGTGCCCACCGTCACGTCGAGCACCACCCAGCCGTCCAGCATGCCGGCGCTCTCTAATGTGCCTGCCACCGCACACACTGGCGCATCTCACCGCATCCGCCTCGTGCCACATCTGGACAGTCGCCGGTCCCTCCGCTTTGACCCTATCACCCGCGATGTCGCCGAGGGCGATACCGCGTTGCGCATAGGTCGGTTTACGGAACGTTCCGGGATGGGTATATCCCAGGCCAACGCCCTCAACTCGAATAAACTCGCGTTCAAGTCAAAAGTCGTCTCTCGTGCTCATGCAGAGGTCTGGTGCGAAGCCGGGGGCAAATTTTTCATCAAAGACACCAAGAGCAGCTCGGGCACATTCCTCAATCACGTCCGCCTTTCGCCCGCCAACCAGGACTCGCGCTCGTTCGAGCTCAAAGACGGCGACACCCTCCAACTCGGCGTCGACTATCAAGGTGGGACAGAAGACATCTACAAATGCGTTCGCATCCGCGTCGAGATAGGCCGGGAGTGGCAAGCTTCCGCGAATGCGTTCAAGTGCGTGACTTTCCTTTGTTCATCCTCTCTTTGGGAAATGGGAACGCCTTCGTTGACAACCCTCGGGTCAGTACCAACGCATTGCGCCAGCTCAAAACGCTGGCAACTACAAACCCCCCTGCGGCACCCAAATCGATGGAAAAGAAGCCCGTGCCCAAATCCGGGTTCTCCGATTGCTGCATCTGTACGTGCCCTTCCCTGTGCTTCCATGTATGTGGGTCATCGATGTATTGATTGACTGGTATCAGGCCTCTTTTCCGTAACGATCCAACAAGCGCTCTTTATCGCACCATGCTCGCACGCCTTCCATTACAAGTGTATCCGCCCCTTGCTCGAAACCCACCACCCAGCATTCTCGTGTCCCCTTTGCCGTACCTTTGCAAATCTAGAAGAGGACGTCGAAGTTGACGTCGCTTCCATCGACCTTGATGTCGACGCGGCCGAAGACGAGGCCGCTCCTCCAGCCCCTGCCACTGCACCGGAAGATGCTGAGATGCTCCCATTATCCCCGAATATACGCCGAGAACGCGGCGAACGAGACGGTGCCGAGACGGAAGTCGAGCCCGAGATGATGGGTGCCGGCGGCAGCCTGCGAAGGATTCCTGTGCCCCCGAGTATCATCGATCTGGCCGAGGGGAGCGACGATGACAGGGACGCCGATATGGCGGACGCCTTCAACCATGACTACGAGCCGCCGTTGCCACCTCTCCCGGAAGGCGAGGGTCTGCTACCTCCGCCTGTCCCGGAACGCGAAATTCCCGGGGCGCGTAGTGCGTCTGTGTCGGATGCCGAAGACGCAAGCGGAGAGAGCGCCCAAGGGGCCGATGAGGCGGATCGCGCGGCGAAGCGTAAGCGATAGACGACCAGTCTAATGTTTTTTTTTTTTGATCCCACCTACCGTTGTGTTGCTATGGTCCCCGCGTTGGAAGTGTGTCAGACTCTCGAAACATGAGATACTGTAACCGGGTAAATATCGTTTATCATGTCTAGCATATACGGGACCACCAATCCTTTGGATCTTTCTTGGGTGTCTTACTACTACAGTCTGTAGCCACTTCACATTCTGCCTTCTCTTTTGGTACCCCTTCTTAGTTTATTGTGGGTGTTCGCTAATCAGGATCACGATACACTTGTCTTTAGCATGAACGGAGGCGTCAGCGCGGTGCCGCGGCCCGAAACAAGAATGAACCCCCGGCTGCGAGCCGATTTCTGCATCATATTCGCTACTGACACGGGGAGCCCTAGACGTTCGTTATCAGACTCACATTGTCTAGGCCCTTAGCCCAATGGACATCGTTGTACGAGGGTCGCCCAACAAGACGCGACAGGCCAATGGGAATAGGGAAATCCCCGACGAAGTATATCTGCCCGAAAGGGGATACTTCAACGAGAAAGGTTCGTCGGCGTAATCACGCCTCGGACCCATCTCCGGTCGTCTTTGCACCAAGTCCGCATATCAGACAGGAGATGTGAGCCATTGAGGGATCTCAGGAACCTGTGGGCATACAATGTTGTACGTACACTTGGGCAGATAGGGTGCCATATGGACGGACAATGGACAGCGCTGAGTAAAAGGATGACAACTACCAAGATATGGGCTCGTTCTATGCGAGGGTTCTCCCCGATGAGTCGGGCTCATGGATGACGCGATGGACCGATGGTGGCCTGTCCTCGAGCCTCGAGGTGTACAGTATGGCGCAAGCCAACGGGTACTAATGAAGCAAGCGTACCGTCATGCCGGTAGTGCAAAGGGGTTAGACAGATAGGGGGACGTGATCAAGCTCGAGAACTTATTCTTTTGCCATTCGGGGTACAGTGAGCGTCTTCTCGATGATTGGGTTTTGTGTGGAATGACTATGCTATTCGTTCCTTTGCAATGCACAAACCTGAGCGTTTCGCTCGATGGCCATATCCGGTCTGCGCCGTACCGGTCTTCCGTCCATGCCCATACGTGCCAGCGTCCGCGAGACACCCACCATGCTGTATGCGCGCTGTACTTGTCAGTACCTTACAACACGAGGGAAGCCACAGCCTCGTCACATTGGCGATCACGTCCTAGTTGGGGGGCATCAATCCAACTTCGGAAGCACCTAAATCGATGAGTGATCCAGGCGAGGAAGCTACGGATCATATCACCATGCTCTCAACGTGTGGCCCCCCCCACTGAACAGGTGTTGGGGGAGAACCAGGCAAGCGACCAGTGGCTGTGTCCGGAAAGCTAAAGTATTCTTGGTAAGCAAGGGACGATTAAAACAAGGTGAACGGCGGCACGACGGAACTACGACAGGATGCCCTGGTTGCAACATCGCTACTAGTAACAGTCTGGGCGTTGCCCTTTTGCAGCCGGGACCGTGTTGCCGATCGTCTTAGATGGCAAGACGAAATACTGGCAAGAGATGCGCGCAACAATGCCAAGCCAGGGTATATTACTCGTGGTCCAGACCGTCGTGGATCGCATGAAGGACGAAAGTGGGACGTGACGCCAAGCATCTCCAGTAGCGCCTGCAAGTTGTCTTGACACTTGTCCTTTTCAACGACGTTGATTATATAATTGGAAGCTGCCCGAGTGTGATTGTTCCCAGGGGCCCGGCCTGCCCTGACACATAGAAGCATTGAAAAGTCGGTTGGAGGTGATTCCCCTGAAGCCCATACTGAATCTTTTTTTTCTCTTACCACCACGGTAACTCTCTCTCGTTTTATTCTCCATGGCATCTGCAATGGCTCGCCCTTCCTTTCCGGACCCCTTCGCCCATGAGAGGGCATTCGGTCCAACCTTCTGGCATGCCATTCTGGCAACCGCACTGTTTAGGTGCTGGCATATATTGATTTTCTTTGGCGCATGGGCTACTGCCATATGCGTTATCAGCGACATGGTAAAAGATTTGGGTATCCCGAGTACCCTACTCACAGTGTTGGTTGGAATACTGTTTTTGCCTCGATGTTGACCTCACGCGACCGGCAGTCTTGGTACAGTCCTCGGTTTTGTGATTTCTTACAGAACAACATCAAGTTTTGAGAGATACAATGAAGGTCGAAGATATTGGTCGCAAATTGTATTTTCCGCGCGGACGATGGCCAGGTTGATATGGTTCCATGTCCCAGGTGCGAATAGAATTCGGTCCTCCGAAAACACCGTTTGACGCTGTGCAGATTCCATGGACATGGGCCCCGATGTGTCACAGGGAGAGAGGAAAGCTCGTGTGCTCCTCGAAAAAAAGACCGTCCTTAACTTGGTCGATGCATTCTGTGTGGCGGTAAAGCACTACTTGCGTGGCGAAGAAGGTACGCCGCGCATTCATAGCATCCCCATGGTATCTGGTTCTACGTCATCTCATTCTCAGGTATATTTTACGAGGATTTATATCATTCGGTTAAATTTCTTCCGTCATACGCACTTCCCGCGGGTATGCCATCCAATGTCGACCTTTCAACCGATTTGCAATCTCCGAAGTCCTCGTTCCAGCAGGGGCTCGCTCCACCCCGCCCTTCTGTCAACCTTCGTTCTGCATCATCGAGAGGCTATAATCATGATTCATCCGTTTCTCAAGCCGATGGAGCGCAGCCCAGGTCGGAGTCTGCCCCCCACCTTCCCCTACCTGCCACTTCCCCGGGAGAGGCTGGTACAAAACAGGAAAGGCTCGAATTCTCTGCCCTTCCTGCGCCTGCACGTGTATCTACCAGCGCGACAAGCACGAAGAATCGCTATGCCAAAGACCCATTGGGCGAAGATGAATTACTTCCAGCCCGCAATCCCCCCCAGTATTCGTACTTTGATATCTTCCCTTTCTCGCTTCTGGTAAAGTTCCTCACCCGCCGCGGCAAGAATGTGAAAGGCAAGAAGGGTGCTCGCCTACGGGCGAGAATGCGCGAGCAAGTGGTCGATCATAACTTGCCGCTGGAAATTTCGCTCTATCTGGTGCGCTTTTCACCCCAATGAAGCTCAGTTCTGCTTTTCTCAATGACACCCCAGAGTTCGTACATTGCTGCGCTCCAGAGCCGTAAAGCTATTGATGCGCCCACAACCAGTAAGCGCTTGGTTTGACCTTGGAGGAAACGAATCAACGGACCCCCTAACTTCATCCAGCTAACTTGTTGACGGCCCTCAATCAACTGGTTGATGCTCTGACCGGACTGGAACGAATTCTCACCACACCCATACCTTTCTCGTGCGTGCGGTCGTATTCGTCGACTCGCCGCAAAC
>QLOS01003658.1:0-24242 GCA_003313725.1 Russula sp. MG48 | reverse complement strand
CGGTTAGAGAAACGGTTAGCTGAACATGTTATCTAAAGGGCCCACAGTACACGCTACTGTACTTTGTTCTATTTTTGCGACGACTTTACGAATTTTGGCATTATCGCTGAGCTCTAATTACTGTGCCAGGCATTCGGCGTTTTTTTTTTTGCGGCGGCGGCATTTCTATTTCTATATTAGTAGGACCTGATCACGTGGTCGCATTGATCTACGTAGCGGTGCCGTGCCGCAAGCGGCGAGCAGCCTAGGGTACTCAGCGCGTCTAGTCCTACCCGACAGTTGTGACAGTTTTGCCATTGGGCGCTGTTCTACCGGTGATAATCGTGTGGGTATTTCCATCCTCAAAGCATCTCCTTCTACCCCTTGAGTCCGAAACACACACACAACCTGTTGGGAGAATGTCCGCATGGGACCAAACGAGGGCGAAGGTATGTGGCACTTTTGCACCTCGGGGAGCTGTTATCAGAGGGACTACCATAGTATTCAGGCTCAGTTCCGCCTTACCGCTCAACGGTTAGGTCAGCTCAGGAGCCGCAAAGATGCACAAGGACAAGTCGTCAGCAGGGACATATCTATCCTTCTTCAGCAGGGCAACGAAACATTGGCGCGCGCAAAGGCTCAGAGACTGATGCAGGACGAAATTATGGGGAACCTACTAGGGTACTTAGAGACGCAAATCAGTGTTCTTTTCGACAGATTCTCCGAACTGGAAAGGTGCGTGCATAAATCCATCACACCCCACCGCTCCCCATGAAAAAGGTTTCTGATATTTTGCAGCGGTAATTTGAGCCCCATGGTCGTGGGAGCTGCGTCTACTATCATTTTCACTGCACCACACGTCGATTCCAAAGGTGTGATACTTCTACGGCGCTGCTTGAGGGCTGTTTCAAACTACTGCATTTTAGACTTGCTAATCTGCCGCGAGTTGATCGGAGCTCGCTTGGGACCACATTTCCTTCATGCCGCTAGCACGAACAGAGACCAACATGTATCAGCACAGGTCGGTCGAAATCTCAGGCTGCAGGATACACGTGGGCTGACGCTGCGCTGAAGGTTGTTCAAGCGCTGTCTGTTCACCCTGCTTCGGCTGCAGATATGCATGACTACCTTGCAAGCATCGCACGTTCGTATAATATCCAATGGACCCCAGAATACCGACCCAGAGATGTGTCAGTCGTCTTAGCAGGAGTTTTGCTGTCTCTCTGATGACACCCTACCAGCATAGGTGCACTTTCAGAAATTCTGGATAAGTCGAGTGAAATGCCGACAGTTGATATGTCTCATCTAAGCAAGCTCTGTGCTTATGGTACGTTTTGACTAACTCCATGTCACCTTTTTACTCAGTCCTCAGCAGGAATACCAGATTCTCCTTCCTGGCTTCGACCTCGGATTTGGAGGTGAGAACCTGCAGAGGCTCTATGTTTCTCAATAACATACGTAGTCAGGCTATTGTTGGGCACGCTACCAGCTCTCAAAGCGTCGTGGGAGACTGAGGCACGAAAACACAGGGAAAACTACTACGTCCGTACCGCTCTTTTTACCTCGCTTGGCTGATGTTCTTATGATGAGGATGATGGTTACAGGATCTTGTTCTCCGCTTGCTTGGACCGTTTTCCAGTCTTCCTCCTCCGACGTCGCCTCCTACTCCTCTTGACGTCGCACTTACTAGTGCCATTAAGGATCTGTTCCGCGTTCCACCTAGTCTCTTCTCCCGTCTGGAGGAGGAACCAGATAGCTTTGAGGACTGTCCTTTAGATCCCGACGCCAACGAGAAAATTAAAATTTCTTGCTCTGCCAATTTGGACATCCGCCTCAAGGCCATCAACCAGGGCAGTGACGATCCCCAAGATCTCCCGGAAATTCGTGTCCAGGGTGAAGTAGATCTGACCCCCGAAATATCTGTGACCTCTCCCGGTTCTGCGCCTCCCCGAACTCTCATTCCTTCTCATTCTTTCAACACCGGAGGCATACACCCTAAGCATGCCTCCACCCTCATACGCCTCTTGTACATTCATTCGTGCTTGAATCCAGCCAATGATTCACCACACATGGCTTCCTTGCTGATTCCCCTATATTCTGTGCTCCTTCAAGAGGTAGAGTCACCTGATGTGGCTCACGTTGAGGCAGACACATTCTGGCTCTTCGAAGCGATGGTGGGAGAGTTTGCGGAGCTCGAGGATGATGAGGGTGGAAATGAATGGATGCGCCGTTTTAGCGACCGACTTGCGTGGGCGGACCCAGAATTGTCCGCAGATCTAGTAAGTTTGACGTCGAGACCGAAAAAGTCTGTACTAATCCTCTACATCTAAGCGTTTAAAAGGTCTTGACCCAGGACTGCCGCATTACTCTTAGTACGGGCTCTAGTTGACGTGCCGACAATTTGCTGACCTCTCCTTATTCAGTCGATGGCTGGCACCTCTGCTCACGCAGACTCTACCGCTCCCTTCTCTTCTGTCCGTCTGGGACTCGTTGTTCGCGTGCCCTATGGCAACACGAGGTTCATCACCCAAACTTGATGCCCTACTTGACGTCTGTACCAGTATGTTGATCTGTACAAGGGGGCCACTTTTTCGGTATGCTATGCAGCAATCTTCCGTTTCATCCTTTTCTGACGATGTATTAGCCTCGGGAAAGCTGGGAGACACTCCTCGGGCCTTTGGGTTGAGGAGGATCCACTTCTCGGCCCGTCATCGTCATTGCGAGCACGGGAACTCAACGATGCCTTCATAGAGGGCATGAGCCTCCTGCAGGTGTACCCGCTAGAATCTGCAGGTGGCATTGATAGTATCCTTCAAACAGCAGTGGAACTCAGCAAGCGAAGGGAGGTGTCGAGGGCAGCAAATACTAATACGTTGGGTTCTCGCCTACGTGACACAATATGGAAGGGTTTCACCAACCAGAGTGCCTCATTGCAATCTTCGTCAGACACGTCTGGGGGTTCGGGAGAGGAATCACAGGTCGAAGGCGACAAAACAGAGACACATCCTGACGATGTTGCGTCTTCAACACCAAGCCTCACGTCGAAACTAGCCAACGTTTTCTGGCAAGGAATAACAAATCAAAGTGCAATGGAAGTTCCATCTTCTCCTCCATCTTCTCCTTCGGTATCACCTTCTTCTCCCGTGTCACCCCTACCACCGTCTCCTTCGGGCTCTCCGCTCCCCCCTGTTGCTCCACAACCGCCAACCTCTTCCGTATCGTCTCCTTCATCTTTATGGAGTTACGCCGAAAAACTCAAGCAATCGGACGCCGCTGCCTCCTTTGCGAAGGCTAGCACGAATTGGAGAGTAAAAGCCATGCAAGCGTGGAATAGTCGGGCATCCACAGCCACGTCGCCCTCTCCCGACCCTTCATCATCACAAGTCGGGCGCGAAACTGATTCTGTAGGCCATAAATCCTCGCAAGAAGTTGCTAATGCTCACCGTGGGGGATCATTGTCTAACGCGTTTCGCAGCGAAGCATATTCTCCACCCCCTCGCCCAGCTTACTTCCGTCCACCACGCGATAGTATGCTCCCGCAAACTAGAAGAAGCCGCTTGTCCTCTCCTCCACCTTCGGATTCGGGCGACGACACCGCTTCAACGCAAGCGAAAGGTCTAAAGGACTCAATTGCATCTCTTACAGGGCTGGCGACTGCTACTTCTGCAAAACCTTCTCCATTATCTGGGCCTAGACCACTTCTGCTCAGCTCATCGCCGTTGCTCGCAAAATCAACCCCTCCAACGCCTTCACGCACCCCTCCCATGCGTTTCAAGAATGACTCGGCGTCGTCTATCATCAACCCCGCGTCCGTGATAACGAGAAAGACCCGATACTATGATAGCCAATCGGAACGGGAGTCTGATGCGACAGAAAGTCGCGTTGTTCCTCTCAATCGCCATTCAGTATCTCCCATGGCGCCGCAATTTCGCATGGGTTCTGGCCGGCCACAGTCTACCTCGTCCGAAAAAATCCTCTCCGGACAAGATTTGGTTTCGAGCCGCGGATTGAATTCACCCTCCGCACACAGCGAGGGATCGGCCAGTCAGGGCTGGAGTAGGGTCGATGTGCCAGATTCTCCTTTAGCTTCACCTCCTTTACATACACCACCACCCCCGATTGCCGCCTTGATCCCTCCTACGGTGTCTAGTGGCGATTATCAGCGCGGCTCTGTAGTTATCTCCGAGTCAAGTATTCGTGTCTTGGAAGCCCCAAACCAAGCCAGAAAGATGGTGCGGAAGAAAACGCCCCCACCGTCTAGGGTCAATTACACGTCAGATTCTGCGCCCGATGCACTCCCCCGGAGCCCACGATTGCGATCCAAACGCGCCCCGCAACAGCTTACGAAACTACAAATTCAAAAGGCTGGGACACCCGAAGGCAGTACAGGCCCGGACACCTTAGCTCTGCCAGTATTTCCTGATGACCATGATACTACCGTGACTCCCCGCGCAAGTGATTTCCACGAATTTTATGGGGAGAACTCTGCATCTTCCGCATCCTCAACCTCCCCCGCTCCATCGCCCTATAGAACAAGGAAACTCTCGAGTGAGAGTCGCAATGCGAATGGAGACACACTCGAGCCTCGCACTCGACAGATCTCATCCAACATCCACTCTCCTAAAGCACGGAAGGTCTCGGAAGGCAGGTTAGTCAAGCATACAGAAAGTGGCGCCGAGGAAGGTGATGATGAAGGATACGATGAGCTTTTGAGCGCATACGAGAGTGAGGACAGCGTCGTGCATCATGTAGTGTTCTGAGTTGTTGGTCTTTGTCGCATCCTACGGTCTATACATGTGTAGTTGTGATACTCCCAAGGGTTTGCTGCGTAGTATGTTCACATGTTTATGTTTATGATACCTTGCACGTCTCCTATGCCATTTTTCAGACACTCATGGACGCCGTGATATACCTCAATTAACACTGGAAATTGGGGTAGCAGATTCTAGGGAAGCACTCAGCGAGTCTCGAGGGGATACGTGGACAAATTCACCCCACCTCATAAGCAACCTCGATGCGCTGCTGTCCTCGACGAGGAGAGTAGAGGACAGCAAGATAGTATCGCACGTCCCACCTCCGCAGTCCTTCATTAATCAGCACGTCTTGCACTTCGGTCAAGGGTATAAATTTCCTAGACACGAAGAATGGCAGAGAGGGGAACCCGCGATGCGTTTCGAGTTGAATGCCATAAGGGGGGAGAACTAGGACAGACTCTGGAAACGGACATTAACCTCAAAGACAGTAGTCAGTCGGATACAACTCGTACCCCAAAGGACCTGTGTGAGCTTCTGATATACCAGTAGAGTGAGCGCTATTCCCATGGCAATCATTAAAACTGCGTTTCCCTTCACCTGGCCAGCGTCGTTGAATCACCGAGCGACGAAAGAAACTTTGAAAGAACGCACTGAAGGCCATAACAAGCCAATTAGTACCACTAAGAACGCGTCAAGTGTTGTAACCCATGGCAAACTGCCAAGGATGCCTCCGAATCTGTGTCGACTGCGTGACAAACGCAAGTTTTCGACGCGGTACTCGCGACCCAAACCTGGTGTCTCAATCACAAGGAGCTCGGGGTGTGCCTCGGGAAGCGGTCGGGAACGCCGCATGCAGTTTCCAGAAGGTCCGATCCCCTCAGAACCCGGGGTAATCGTCTTCCTCCGACCAGTCGATAATTGTGTAAAAGAAAGCGATTAGACTTTGACGTGAGAAAACTGCCGGTCGTGGTGTCGCCCCGGCCAGGCGCCTTCGACTTTCATCATTCCTCAGGCTTGCTCAACTCCAAATCCGTCGAGCTGTTCCCTATACTGTCCGTCAAGCTGGGGAGCTCAACTACTATTGATACTTCACCCGGCCGTCCTGGCCAAACGTTCTTCGGACTTTCATCTACCACCGTCGTCTTTATCGTAAATATACTAAAGCGACTGTTTTTTGATCCCAAACACTTTTGGACCCTCGCAGGTCTGGTTGTTATCGCAGATGTAGCGCTCACACAACTCATTATCCGGTTTATTCCATGTACGAGTGTCGCCACCGTGTGTTATGCCCTACCCTCACTGAATTCCAATTCAGTTACTGAAATTGATTGGGAAACTTATATGCATCAAGTGAAGATCTATCTAGACGGAGAGCGAGACTATTCTGCCATTTCTGGGCCAACGGGACCCTTAGTGTCAGTGTTTTTATACGACGTGATTTTGAGCCAAGACGTTGAAGAGAATGGTTTTCCACAGATATCCCGCTGGACACGTTTACATCCACGCACTTCTGTACAGGCTTACAGATGCAGGCAGAAATCTGGCGCTATCTCAGCAGGTCTATGCCTCTCTATCCACTGTGTCTCTGATTCTTTCTTGCGCGATTTATCGCCGGGCAGGTGGCGTTCCTAATGGGATCGTACTTCTGCTGCCACTGAGCAAAAGGCTTCACTCGATCTTTGTGTTGCGCCTTTTTAACGATGTATGGGCAGTGATACTCGCCCAATTTTCCATCTTGGCGCTCAGTGAAGGCCTGTCTGATCTTGCCGTATTACTTTTAAGGTAAGTTCCAGCAGTATATCCGTCGCGGTGCTATAGACGCCCTATTGCAGTGTTGCCTTGTCTGTCAAGATGTCCGTCCTGCTATACCTCCCTGCCTTTCTTGTTGTGCTGGTAAAACAACGCGGGTTGGCTACTACAATTCGACTTTGCTTCACCATCCTCTCAGTTCAGGGGCTTTTGGCATACCCATTCCTTCTCGAGCATCCGCTGCCATACGTTAAGAATGCATTTGACTTCGGGCGCATATTCCTCTACAAATGGACTGTCAACTGGAGGTTCTTGAGTGAAGACAGATTCCTGGACCCAATGTTTGCAAGGGCATTACTTGTGGGACACGCCACGGTTCTTGTTGCTTTTGGGCTTTTTCGATGGTGTCGAGCTGCCGGAGGGACTATAGCGGTTCTCAACAGGGCTGTCCAACGCCCGAGCCGTCCGGGCAGCTCAGTTCCTGTCACAGCTGACGGTGCGCATACTAGCCCGCTCGAGCTTTTCAGACACTTAGCATGTCCTCGCAGAAGCCATCACGATCGCTTTAACGTCCAATCTTATCGGAATATTATTCGCACGTTCATTACACTACCAATTCTATTCGTGGTATGCCTATCAAGTGCCCCTGTTGGCGTGGAGGACATGCTACCCTACCATTCTCAAGTATGTGTGACGTTTGTAGGGTTGAACAACTCTGATCGTAGTGTAGGTTCGTCATTGTGGGAGCAATAGAATATGCGTGGAACGTGTATCCATCGACAACACTCTCCTCTGCGGTACTGTGCATATCCCACGTCGTCCTCTTGGGTGGAATTTGGTTTGGTTATGCAGAGGGGAGAAGCCACGTGTTTATGAAGAAATGACCCCGCGCTGCCGTGAGAATAATAGTACTAATAGCTCGTTCGTACCGTACCGCGTCATAAACTTGACATTGCATTCGTCCTGTTGGACGATGTCGACACAAACTGTTGTTGTAACATATTCCGCGCCCCAGTCTTTTCTTTCTTCAGATCAATGGAAACAGCTCTACAGTGCATTGTTGGCTCAGTTACCGCTCAGGAACATCCATTGGAAACCACCGACGCGTCCTTCCATCAGGACAATTCAGGAACTTGAAGTCCAGCTCGTCGCCCTTGACACCGTTCGTGACGAGAATACCTCTCAAGTCCCGTACTCTCTTCTAGAGAGACCTTTGTTGAACATTTATGTCGTAACATGTGAGGTAAAACTACGTCTCCATGGGATCGTCTGATAGTTTACGCCTCGTCGAGCAGGACAGCGACACGTACAAAGCTACCGTCAGAAAACAGATCAAAGATTGGCAAACATCTTTGAATCATCGCAAAAACCAGGAATGGGTCATTGTACATGTTGTCCGATCTGATGCTCGTAATGTGTCAACGAATTTCTTCCAAATGAAGAGCAACGTGCTTGATAAGATACGAGCCGACTTTAATACGGACAAACGGGACAGGTGCGTGTCGACAAGTCGGTGGTTCCAACGTTGCAGACCTAATCTTCTGCAGATGCGTACAGCTTGCCTGGCCCATAGCCCAGGACAACCCCGTGGCCTGGGCTGAGCTACTTTTAAAGGTGAAGGACGGGCTATTGTCTGCATTTGATACGGCGTTCTCTCAGAGAGACGACGAGGTCAAGCGGTCGGAGAGCCAACAGTTGATGCCGGGATGGAACTTCTGCACATTTTTCATTCTAAAGGTGCGACAGCCCCCAGCCGATGTTCTCGACACCTAGTCATGTTCCCGCCTGTCCAGGAAAGCCTTGCCGCGTCATTCGAGGGAATGAACCTCTCTGAAGACGCATTACGTTGCTACGATGAACTGGAATTGTCCTTCGCACATGTGCTTAGGGAGAAGAACTTGTCCTGGTTCGGCACCCTCATCATTCCTGGCCCCAAAGACGATTCCCTACCTCTTCTTTCGATTACCAAAAAGTCATACCGTGACTTGATCGTTGCAAACACTGTATCTGTCTTCGACCTCCGTATATACATACTCGCGAAGCAGTGCAATCTCCTCGGGAAGATGGGCAAAGTCGCTGATCTTTGCAAAAAAGTCGCGATGTTCCTTCTGTCTTTCGGGCGACACTTACGTGAAGTCAGCGTAAGTGGACTGCGCACTGACTCGGTTAATTCATGCCCCATGCGCTTTACATAGGTTATCCTACCTCCGTATTTTATCGAATCCTGGACGTACTCTTCGGCTCTCAGTGCGATAGAACAGGCTGATGTCTGGGCGAAGGACATCAAACTGGAAGGTATTACGCTGAGCCAATATCATGCCTGCAAGGCCGAGTTGCTCGAGCTTGCACGCAATCAGGTAAGACTTCCTCGCCCAGGTTGTGCAGTTGCTGACACGGTTCAGCTGGACGTGTTTGGGATACAAATGGGCTTTTTGCCGTCCCGGCCGCCATTCTCGATGTCGTTGTCTAGCTTCCCTGTCATGCCAGATGAGTCTAGGCGAGAATCACGCACCATCAGTAACTCCGAGCTCCTGAAGTGCTTAGGAGATCAGACCGCATTCTACGATCTATATATCAAACTGACCAACCGCGCAATAGATGCCTACGTGAAGGCGGGGCGTCGCAAGTTTGCGCTAAGGCTACATGGCAGTCTGGCAGCATTGGACGTGTTCGTGACGGTTGTTGTCCCTCTGACTTTATCTCATGAATCCTACTCCCAGTCACCGAGATCGATTAACCTCTGCCCTTCAAACATATTCCTCGCTGCCAGCTCATTATGCACCGCACCAATGGACATCATTGGAGTCTTACATGCTTTCGCAAGCAATCGACGTATACTCCCTTGTGAGCACTGCGAAAGACAAACAATGGGTCAACATTGTTCTCGCATACCTTAAATTATATTCAGGTAGCTCCAATCATGAGCCATTGACACACCAAGCCGATAGTACAGCGTACATAACGGACATTGTCGACTCGCTAAAGACGGTCGTCGATAGCCTCAATGAACGTTCGTTGTCCTTTGCCCCTGGCCTGGTGGTAGTCTCACCTGACTGGTCCGAGCCAGCGTTCTCATATCCTGAGCATCCTGCCCTTTCCATCCGGGTATTAGATACAACCGCAGCACTGGCGGAGGATGAAGACGGTTCTTTCCTGAATGTCTCATTGCTGAATTCGCTGCCTTGCGTGAGCCTGTATCTTACCCTCGAGATCATTTGGCCTGATGGCAGTTACAAAGCCACTCCCAGCAACTGAAATCAGCGTAATCCTGTCTGGCCGAGAATCTGAGAGGCTTCGGTTTTTCACCCAAGTGGAGTCATTAGAGCCTGGAACCTCAACTTTCAAGCTATTTTGCCCAGTATGTGGTCTGAAGCGTCCAGAACTTCGCTATTTAACGCCTTCAAAGTCTTCTTCCTGGGGGACATATATGCTAGAACAAACTGAAGTGACGATGTCAAATCTCCACCTGCAGTGGAATCACCCAACAACACCGAAGGGTTCTAACAAAACTTCACTGACCAAACATGATCCTCCAACTCTTATCCGGCTCATAAAAGATGTACACGCCTTCGATGCCCGGTTAAAACGGCCTCGCTCTGGTAAGTGGGCAGGTCGTGTAACCACTCTTCTAAACTCGCACGGTGTAGTTGAATTAGGGCCGGGAATGTCATCTAAACTTTTGTTGGCCGTCTCTTCCGGTCGAAACCACGTATCAAGAGCGACGCTCAAGCTCTCTGGGCCACCAGGGGTGGTTTTCCGCTTCCAAGAGTCCACGTTGGACGATGATGGTGGGTCTCAGAACGTCAACTAGCGGTATGGCTCAACCGTCATTTGTCAGTTACTTCGGCATCTCTTGAATGCGCAGCAGATAGCATTTCACTATTGGATCTCGCGGAAAATTCAGAGGTTTCGGTATTGATACCTCATTATGGCGCTTCAACGTACCACACCATGGTTAGTCCTAGACCCTTTCGGTCTGGATAGGCGTACGCTCATCATCTGTGTGAAAGGAAATTATCGTTGTTGCGACGTACAACACAAAAAAGGAACTTACAGTCAATCGCAGTCTCTTACAGAGCAGCAGAGTGCCGGCGTCCCTACCGATCGCCGTCAACGTCCAAGATTTCTTCCGAGGCGAGAGGTTACGATAAGACTATCCGCCACTTTTCGTACCTCCTCACACATTTTCCAGACTTTTTTCAAGGTTCACAATATCAGCGACCGCGCAACAACACATCCGTGTGTCTTCAGCTACTTTAGAAAAGGTCAACGACGAGAATGGGCTTTCCGTCTTTGGTACGCTCTCACAAACACGCGATATAATTGTTAGTGCCCCAGGAAAACGGTATCACAGCTATCGCTCACGTTTTGTTAGACCGTCACCCCTGTGCGCCCTGCACATTTCTTGTTCCAACTTGTCTCTCGACATGGCAGAGGTCAGATTCGCGGGCCGTGTTGTAGATGGACCAGACTGATTTATATTAGTACTTGATCCGCTGAGTTTATGCATCAAGTATCGAACGTTGCGAGATGGTAAAGATGTACCTCACTCATCCCTGAAGGTACATACCTGACCTTGACTATCAGAAGTTGAGGCTGTGCTCGAACAAACTGTTGACGAAGCCCTCGACGACTTCCCTCGACATGGCTGTGATCGCAATCGCTTGATCACTCAAATTATCCGGGCCCTAGAAAGCGATGCGGATTGGGTTGAGCTATATGGAATTACGGGGGAGCTGAACGTCCCTGTGTTCGATGTCGACAGTGCCGCAAAGGAAATTCTATCCCGAATTCGAGAGGTGGGTTACCCGATTGCACTACGAGGATACAGACTCATATCATTCCGCAGATGCTGGCAAAGGGCAGGCCTGCAGATGTGAAGAGTGGTCCTTGGCGAGAGATCCGCATTCAAGTCGACGTACCATTTATGAATGCAAGTTCCAGTTGCTTATTCCAGAGCCTGACTAGGTTCTCATGCAAGCTGTGACATGACAGATACTTGCTGCGGTGCGACTACGCATTCCAGCGACGCCATTCTCGGCAGACTCAGACACAACAAATCAATTGCCTCCGCTATATGCCGGACAGCCTATTCCAGCTTTGTTATCCATTCAGACTTCCTTCCACTGGGACGCAAAACAGGAGCAGGACGCGGGTCGTAGATCGTATAGAATGCGATTCGACATTGAAGAGATGGTGCAAGACTGGCTCATAAGTGGGCAAAAACGTGGGGACTTTGAAGCTGAGGTGGGTTCGCATCCATGCGACTAGCTTTCGAAGGCTAAACGGGACCGTTCAAGGACGGGTCGACGTATACCGTGGAGATAATGCTAATTGCACTGCACCACGGCGAGTTACCGTTGCCCAAAGTGGTAGTTTCACCCATACCCCTGGTGGAAGAATCGACCATGGGGTCCCTTCCTAGCATTGATACCTATCAGGCACACGGAGCGGAAAAGGTGCTTGTCCTTCCCAGAGGCGGCCGGAGTACATTCATTGTTGGGATGGGAGAGGGTGTATCGGTGTAATGGTAGATTACATAATCTATAATTTGTCAATTACTACCCTCGTCTTCGCTGCCGGTGGGTATGGCTGATCCAACGTCAGAGCCCGAGGAGGCAAGCACATCCCAAAAGGCAAAGCCATCGTTCAGGTCACTCGGGCTCATTGAGCCTCTTCTTGAGGCAATCGAGCGACTTAATTATAAAACACCAACAGATATCCAGGTCGAGGCACTTCCGCCGGCTCTTGAAGGGCGAGACATAATCGGTGTGGCCTCTACCGGCTCCGGGAAGACGGCAGCCTTTGCATTACCTATCCTTCAGAAGCTATGGGATGAGCCAAAGGGCCTCTTTGCATGCGTACTCGCACCGACACGCGAGCTGGCCTACCAGATCTCTCAACAATTTGAAGCGCTCGGTTCGGCTATGGGTGTGCGCTGCACTGTCCTCGTAGGCGGTATGGACATGGTAACGCAGTCAATCGCGCTGGCTAAGAAGCCACACATCGTTGTTGCGACGCCTGGGCGGTTGAAGGATCACCTGGAAAACACGAAGGGATTCAGCCTGCGCGGCCTCAGGTTTCTGGTGAGCGACACTTGGCCGACTTTCGTGCCGTCATGGCGTACCCTGCACCGCAGTCAGCTGAAGCTGCTGTCCCTCAGGTCCTCGACGAAGCGGATCGTCTATTGGACATGGACTTTGGGCCGGATATCGACGGCATTCTCAAAGCTATCCCAAAAGACCGAACCACGTACTTGTTTTCTGCGACGATGACCACCAAAGTTGCCAAGCTGCAGCGTGCGAGCTTGTCAAATCCAGTTCGAGTTGAAGTGTCGGAAAAGTGAGAGCCGTTGTCCTCGTCCAGCCCTTCGCAACCTGATCTTTTTTTTCTTTTTCGTCGTTGCGCAGGTATTCTACGGTGTCCACATTGTTACAGTACTATCTTTTTATGCCCCTATCACAAAAAGACGTGCATCTCGTCTACCTTGCCAACTCCCTAGCTCAAAATTCCATAATCATATTCACGCGAACAGTTCATGATGCACAGCGGTACGTCTGCCTTGTTGATTGGAGTGAACATGTGAATACAAGCTTCCATCAGACTCTCCATCGTGCTGCGTAATCTAGGCTTTGCAGCGATCCCTCTTCATGGACAGCTGAGTCAAAGTCAGCGCCTCGGCTCTCTGAGCAAATTCCAAAGCGGTTCCAAGAATGTTCTGGTAGCCACAGATGTGGCTAGCCGGTAGGTGCCCCTGCTGCGTGCGGGAGTAAGATTTGTTGACTGAGACGAAATTTACCAGCGGTCTCGACATTCCGACAGTGGATATTGTCATCAATTTTGATATCCCCACGCATTCAAAAGACTACATCCACAGGGTTGGCCGTACCGCTCGCGCAGGGCGTGCAGGAAAATCAATCACGCTTGTCACGCAGTACGATGTCGAGTTGATCCAGCGTATTGAAACTGTGATCGGCAAGAAGATGGACCTATGGCCCACAGATAAGGAGGAAGTAGCTCTATTGCGTGAACGGGTAGAGGAAGCAGGCCGACTGGCAGCCACAGAACTCAGGGAAGAGGGCACGAAGAAGGGACATCGAAAGCGGAGAAAGGGAGATGGGGAGGACCACAAAGATGCCAGGGATCGGGATGATGACATTGTCCAGGCGGGGATGCCGACGAAGAAAAAGAAAAGTAAGAGATAGCTTTCGTGTAGTTCCATCTACTGTTTACTCCCGTATTAGCTACATCTTAATTCACAAACATGATATCTGAGCGAAGGACGTATTTAATGCCATTTCGGACCTGGGAGCCCTCATGGAGGAGACATTCGTTTCCATGTCTAGGAGGAGACCTTAGCTATTGCGATGAACCACTGGGAGTCCATCCAGGTGCACAAACCTATGAAGAAGGGCTGTGCCTCGTGTCAGAGGTACAGCCATAGCTTCTGAGGCTTTGGCTTTGCTATTAGGATAGAATATGGTCTGCAAGAACTGAGTGGGGGTTCCAGGCGGACCCTACCGTACGTACCTCCCCGCCCTGCACACCGTCTTCGACTCCAGTGAGATACACGAGCAGTGTCCATTCCGAGATCGCACCGGTCTTTGCATCGCGCACGGAGTCGTCATAATGCGGGTTGAAATGCTGCGATGGTATATATTTGTATAGTCGAATGTTTGAGTTTAGTGAATGGGCCGGTCGAGCGCTCGAATCTGGCCGTTTCGTTGAGGCGGGATATGGAAACGACGGTAGATGGGGACGCAATATGGTCCATAGGCGATCCGCAAACTCGAGAGAAGGTATGGAGATTCTGTCTGCGCCGACGCTAAGCTTGGGCATTGTCTCTCGATGGATAAACCCTACGATTAACTCTATCTGCCTCCCCACGTTTCTTGGGCGGTGTCAGCTCTAGAGGCTGGTTGTCAATAAATTCGACAAAAGTTCGACATTCTGCCGGAGTAAAAATGTTCTAAGACATGAGATATTGGAGATGCAAAGGCGAGCAGAGACAGGAACGGCGAACGCCTAGAAGCAAGACCTGGTCCTCCAGAAATGTATGGCACTGGATATGACTCTTCTCTGACAGCTCGGGAAAGTTGATCACTTTGGGAGCGGGAGTCTGAGGGACAGGTCTCTTATTGTTGGCCTTCTTCACCATCTTCCTTTCCGTTGCTTTGGGAGTCTCGAATTTCACGACGGTTGTGACTGACTCAGATCAGATGTAACGTCATGAGAAACAATTTGACGCTAGCTTTGACTCGACCGAGCACAAGTCAAGTGGGTTCAATTTGATTATTGAGGGAAAAAAAAAAAAGAAACGACTTCGAGTCAATCGTCCACAACACACCGATGGCAACAGAGCGAGTAATCAACTTTGGATCTGGTCCCTCGGCCCTTCCCAAGTCTGTACTTGAGACAGCCGCCCAGGGACTGCTTAACTTCAATGGCACGGGCATTGGCATCGCTGAGGTCTCGCATCGATCCAAGGAGTTCGTCGCGTTTCTCTCCAACGTCGAATCTCTCATTAGGTCCCAACTGGGTGTCCCGCCGACACACTCTATCCTCTTCACGCAAGGCGGCGGCACCGCGCAGTTCTCGGCCGTCGTGCTGAACCTCCTTGCCCGCCACAGGCTGCTGCATCCAGAGCTCGCCGACGACGAGCGCGTCATGGACTACGTCCTCACTGGCTCATGGGGCAAGAAGGCCTTCGACGAGGCCACGCGCCTCGGGGGCGCCCGCGCGAACATTGCGCTCGACGCACGCAAGTACTCCAAGGACGGCGTCTCCTTCGACAACGTGCCGCCGCACGACGAGTACGCGTTCTCCCCCGCGCCCGCCCTCATATACTACTGCGAGAACGAGACGATCGACGGCGTCCAGTTCTCGCCCGACCCCGCCGCGCAGACGTCCTTCCCCTTTGCGCGCCTCCCGCGCGAGCGCGGAGGCCTGCTCCCGCTCGTCGGCGACCACTCGTCCTCGTTCATGTCCCGCCCGATCCCGCGCCTCAGCGATCACGCGGTCATCTTTGCCGGCGCGCAGAAGAACATGGGCCCCGCCGGGTTGACGATCCTCATCGTGCGGCAGGACTGCCTCGTCGACGTCGACGCGGCGGCGAAGCTCGGAGCGACGCCCGTTCCGTTGTGTCTCTCCTATCGGACGCTCGCCCAGAGCAAGAGTCTGCACAACACCCCATCGTCACTTTCCATCTACATCACTGGCCTCGTCCTCGAGCGTATGAAGGAGTTGGGCGGCCTGGGGTACTTCGAGGCGCTTAATGGAAGGAAGGCGGAAAAAGTGTACGCTGCCATACGAGCCGGCGAGGAGCGCGGAGTGTACCAAAGCAGAGTGCAGCTGGGCTCGGGCAGCTGGATGAATGTTGTCTTCAATGTCCTTGGAGACGGAGCAGAGGCACGCTTCCTTGCAGGAGCGGAGCAGGCGGGTATGAAAGGCTTGAAGGGTCATCGGTGAGATGTTCGCTAGCATGAATACATTTGCAGGCCTTCTGACATTCCACGCATTGTTACCACGGCAATAGATCGGTCGGAGGTGTGTGCTTGTGATTTTTTCCCCCGGGTTCTGAGCGGCACTCATCGGTTGTAGGCATCCGGGTATCCCTCTACAACGCCGTCACGGAAGCTGACACGGACAAGCTGGTCGACTACATGGGGAAATTCGTTTCTGAAGCGAGCCTTCAGACTTCGGCGTAGAATGAGTTTAGCACCAGCATGTACGCCCTGGCTTAAACACGTATTAGAATTTAAATAAGCCAAGAGCACAAAAAGTTCATCGCCATCAAGCCAGAGCGCGGATGTTAGCAGGTCGTGAATGTCAGGAGATGAAGGTTTGACACATGCCCCATGGCTGAGTTGGTTACAGCGTCCGACTGTTATCCGCGAATGAGTGGAAAGCTAATCGGAAGGTCGTGAGTTCGAGCCTCACTGGGGCAGTAATATTTTGCCACCGTTCCGATCTACCTTTGCCACTGTGAATTACAAGTCTACAACTGACCAGTGATCTTCAGCAGCACCATTAGTTAGAGACAACACTGTATTGCACACTGTATAGGAACAGGTTGTACAGGAATACGCAAGGCAGAGAATGGTGTTGATACGTGTACACTTTATACGGGAGCTGACAATGAA
Organism: Russula sp. MG48; assembly: GCA_003313725.1. NCBI lineage: Eukaryota > Fungi > Basidiomycota > Agaricomycetes > Russulales > Russulaceae > Russula > Russula sp. MG48. The sequence continues at coordinate 7,618 of QLOS01003658.1, read as the reverse complement.
GGATGGTGGAATTCGGAACATCATAGATAGATGCAGTTGAGGAAGAGAGAGATGGAAACGTGCAGCTGAACCCAGGTGACACACAATGCACGAAATAAATATCAACGTAACACACCAGGCAGAACGTACAAACAACGAACGGCGAAGGCGAACTGTACGGTCAAGTAAACGAAGCATCTGTTCGTCGGAAAAATCGTGAGATGAGTGAATGAATGAAATGTGAAAAAGATGGTAAGATATATGCGATGAATAGGATCACAATTGATGATGCTGATTTGCAGGAAAGAGGCACGGGAGAATCCGGATTGCGAGGATGATGATGGGAGGGTCCGTTGATAAAAAAGGGAATTGTGACGTGATGAAAGGGGTGACGATTAAAAGAGGCTGTCATCTAAGTGAGGCGAAGCGAAGAACACCACATGCTATCAATGCATCGCTGGCCAGGCAGGTGTCATAATTGGCATAAGCCCAACGAATTGCACTCGCGATGGCGACGGAAACCGCGGCGGGGGGGTAGACGTGGCACTCTCCACGAGAGGCACGAGAGGTTCTATCCGATCTCTTGAGAGGGAGGTAGATTTGCGCCTACGGACTGGGCCAAGAGCAGAAGCGCGCATATATTCTGCGGATGCCAGCTGCGAGAGATCAGAATCCCAGGGGTTTCCTGCCGTAAGAACGGGGTCATCGAGCGCGGAGATCCAGGGAAGTGAATCGAAGTTGATGACACGAGGCGCAATAATGGCTTCCGGACGGATGTTATGCCGTCGACGGCGAGGGGTACGCGGGGGACAGCCTACTTGTCGTTTGATGGAGCTACAAGGAGTCGGAGATTGAGATGTCTGAAAAAAAGAGAAAAAAAAAAAGGGAAAATCAGTGAGAACAGTCAAGCGGAAGAGTGAGGGAAGACCAAACCAGAGAACGCTTGGCACGATGGTGGATGCGGATCGGGGACATGAGACGAGGAAGCTGAGCGTTCTTTGGGGCCGGTGTGTGGCACTGTAAGGAGGACATGAATGAGACCTCGGATAACGAACTCAAGGACAGAAAAGGGCTGACAATGAAAGGATCATCGAGGTTGATGGGTAATACAGGCATTGATGGGTCGATAATTGTTGGTTGGGGGTGTAGACGGCGGGGCTGGGGCGCTATGATGGGAATCGGGGGCATTGTGGATCGTGGTCCAAGAGAATTGAGGATGAAGTGATTGCTAACAAAACAGAGTTGATGGAGTTGGCCTTTGGAAGTGGGCGTATGGCGTCGGATAGAGAAAGGTAGGAAAGGAGGGACTGGAGTTATATGGCGAGGGAACGGACAATGGGGGAAGAGTAAGGATACCGCGTGTCAAAAAGCGGGGCACGTTGCCGCCGTCTCCTTTGCTGACAAATCATAACAAATATAGCGAACAAAGGCGGCCCTCTGAGCCTCGTTTTACAGCGTCGCCCGAGTAACCCCATTGTCTCCCCTTGTTTGGGAGATAGTCCGATGCGAACAATGACTCGCGTGGGCGATGCTCGCAACAACCCATACGGGAAAACTGCCAGCTGTAAAAATAACATTCTCGTGCCGAGGGCGAAACACGAGGATCGCACGCGGACTCGGCTGTACTTGGCTATTGAACATAATTCCACGAGACAACGTTCGTGGGGGTGAAGATGTGGCATTCGTGCATACTTCCGCGGTGAACCATTGATGAGAGGGAGTAGAGTGGAAGTGAGTCGCTTCGTTCGGCACGGCGAATACCCTCGCAACGCTTTCCATTATCTATCAATGCAATGGAGTTCCCCTCCGAACATAGTGACTTGTTCCTTGACCCGCCACTGCCGTACCGGGTTGTGTGATCATGATATCCATCATCTATCATATTGCGATTATCTGACACGGCGCTTGGCGCCTCATGCACGCCTCATGGGTGGACAGCCATGGAAAAGAAAAATGCTCTTTTAATGGGTAGCTAGATAATGATGTAGTAGACCAATTATGGAGGGCAAATGAATGTGAAAGCGTAATACACAGGGAGCAAGTGACAGCTAATTTTATTACAGAAACCCTTCAAGCAGCGAAGTCCGTGCGGTTCTAGTCGATCTCCTCCATTGCAGACGTAGAAGCTTCACCTTCCGCTGGGACGGGTGCTACATCCTCGACGACATGCGCTGGCTCCTCCTCTTCGTCAACGTCAAGACCAAGTCTGAAATCAATCAGAAAACACTCAGTCGTAACTCGGCACGCGGGAAAGACATGTCACTTACGAGATCATGCGGTGGATCCGCTTTGCAAAGGATGTCGGCTCCTCGAGCGAGAAGCCCGACGTGAGAAGAGCCGTCTCGAACAGAAGATATGTCAAATCCCGGACAGACTTGTCTGCTTTATCCTCTGAGACCTTGCGTCTGAGTTCCCTGACAATTGGGTGCGTGGGATTAAGCTCGAGTGTCTTCTTTGAGGCCATGTAGGATGACATCGACGTGTCACGGAGGGCTTGAGCTTTCATAATCCGCTCCTACATACGGCATGGTCATAAGCTTCGGCGAGCAGTTAAGGGCGAAAAACAACCCACCATGTTTGACGACCAACCAAATTGGCCGGTGACGAGGACACAGGGAGAGTCGGAGATACGATTCGACACAACAACCTTCTCGACCCGGTCGCCAAGTGCATCCTTGATAACTTTGCATAGGTCCTCGTAGGATTTAGCCTCCTCCTCGCGTGCCTGCTTCTCTTCGTCTGTCTCCTCGAGCTCAAGGCCTTCCTTCGAGACCGACTCAAGCTTGTGGCCATCGAACTCCTTCAGCTGCGACACGGCATACTCGTCGATGGGATCCACAAGTAGCAGAACCTCGAAACCTCTCTTCCTAAGGACTTCCAAGAACGGAGAGTCCCTGATGGCAGCAAGGGATTCACCGGTGAGGTAATAAATCGCCTTCTGGCCTGAAGGCATGCGTGTGATGTAGTCTGGAAGTTCATCATGAGCAAAAATTGTTCCTGTCTGCGATGTAAAGCATACCTTTAAGGGTGATCGTCTCATCAACGGCCTTGGTCGAGTGGAAACGCAGGAACTCCGCAAGTTTGCTACGGTTCTGAGCATCCTCATGAATACCGAGCTTGATGTTCTTGCCGAATGCCTCGTAGAACTTCTGGAAGTTGTCTTTATCTTCTGCGATTTCCGAGAACAGATCCATGCACTTCTTGACGATGTGCTTGCGGATAACTTTTAGGATTTTGTTCTGCTGAAGGGTCTCGCGCGAAATGTTGAGTGGTAAATCCTCCGAATCAACAATGCCCTTGACGAAGTTAAGGTACTCCGGAATGAGATCCTCGCAGTCGTCCATGATGAACACTCGGCGGACGTAGAGTTTGATGTTGTTGCGCTTCTTCTTGCTCTCAAACAAGTCGAATGGCGCACTAAGGGATCATGTCAAATACGTGCGTTCAAACAACAGCTGCGACATACCGCTTCGGAATATAGAGGATAGCTTTGAATTCGAGCTGGCCTTCGACCGAGAAATGCTTGACGGCAAGGTGGTCCTCCCAGTCATTGGTGAGCGACTTGTAGAAGGCACCATACTCTTCTTGCGTGATCTCACTCGGATTACGTGTCCAGATAGGTTTGGTCTTGTTGAGCTCCTCGTTAACCTGGGTCTGCTCCTTGACCTTCTTCTTCTTCTTGTCTTTGGCTTTGTCCTCGTCCTCATCCTCGACCTCCTCAACTTTAGACTTGCCCTCTTCGTCCTTGGCCTCTTCCTCTTGCTCCTCTTCGTCATCCTCGACCTCCTGTGGCGCACGATCAGAGCTGACTGACTGACGATGGCAAGGATATGGCAAACCTTTTCGACCTCCTTAGTGACGACGAGCTGAATAGGGTAGGAGATGAACTCGGAGTGTTTCTTGACGACATCCTTGACACGCTTCTCCTCAAGGTACTCCGTCTGATCTTCCTTGAGGTAGAGGCGGACCTCGGTGCCACGACCGAGAGGTGGGTTCACAGTGTCGAGGGTGATAGTGAAGGTACCACCTGCGGCCGACTCCCAGATGTACTGCTCGTCATCATTGTGCTTCGAGATGACTTGAACGCGCTCCGCAACGAGGTAAGCAGAATAGAAGCCGACACCGAACTGGCCAATCATGGAAATATCAGCGCCAGAGCTGAGTGCCTCCATGAAGCCCTGTAACGCAACGTTAGTAAGAGATACCAGACGAGGGCAGTGGATGAATGTTACCTTCGTCCCAGACTTGGCAATGGTACCGAGGTTGTTGACCATATCGGCCTTGGTCATGCCGATGCCACTGTCGCGGAGGGAGAGAATCTTATTTTCTTTGTCCGGGGTTATGCGAATGAAGAGTTCTCTCTCAGAATCAAGCACGGAGGGATCGGTGAGGGAAGCATAGCGAATTTTGTCGAGAGCGTCGGAGCCGTTGGAGATGATCTCACGAAGGAAGATTTCCTTGTTCGAGTAGAACGTGTCTGCTCACGAGTTAGACGACGCGTCAACAATCGCGAAGATAAAACGAGACTTACTGATGATCAAGTCGAGCAACTGAGAAATCTCGGCCTGGAAGCCAAAGCTTTCTGGTTCAGGTGCGGACATTTTAGGTAATTTTTATTGCTTTTTCGCTGCGTTGCACAAAGGGGAAACAGAGGGGACCTGTAGAGGAGACGTGAACCAGTCGAGTTATTTTATCCTACTGATATTTTGTTCTCGAAGTTTCGATGACCCTCTTGTAGCAATTATTCCCACGCATACCCAGTCCTTCGAGAACCTTCCCAAGTTTACTAAACTAGTACAATCCTAAGCTCGCAGTACTGCGCTTCCCATCACAGGGCTTCGCGAAGGCTCGCTCAACAGTCCTGAATGTCCCCTTACTTGCGCCCGCAGCATCTCGACCATCGCTTTGAGTTCTTCTATCTCATCCTTCAGCTCCACATTTTCTCCGTGTAATTTCGTGTTTTCCTCTCTCAGTCTCGAAAATTCGGTTGCAGCGGATGTCCTCGGCGTCTTCGGTGACGATCTGCTGGGAATCAGTTTGAGCTTCGCCTCCATTGTCTGGATCTGCCGTCGTGACGCCCTGATGTGCACGCAGACGGCTTCTCAGTACTGCGCCATGCATAGACATATATACTCTTACCGCGCTTGTTCCTCCATTTCACTGTGTGTCCTTTCATACGCTTCCAGCCGTAATTCCATCTTCTTGTACTTGCTGAGCAATACTTTCATCACTTCGGTCTGTTCCTTATATTTCTGCACGTCCGCATCCCTGGCCTCTTCGTTAATAGAACCCGAGGAGGGGGTGGCATTTCGTTATCTCACCATAATTTTTGCATCGCTGTGTGCTGCTCAATGCGCTGTTCATAGTCATTCAATCGGGCAACCTTGTGTTCTGTCTCCTTGATAGAAGTCTTCAATTGCGACTCTCGCCGCTCTGCCTCGGCCAGTAGATTTCCCTGAGCTACGAACTGCGCCTGTAGACCACTGTGAGTTATTCCCGATGCCATCAGCAAGAAGGTACAAACCCGGAGTTCTTTCTCCGCCAACCGCAACGCCGCAGTCTCAGACACCCAATTTCGCTTCTGTTCTCTCAAATCTTGCAATTTTCGGCTCAATTCAGCGTTCCAATCCGCATACTTCTTCTTTGTCATCTCCGTCTGCTCGGTGTGGTCCTTGAGCTTTCGCTGTAAGTCGCCGATCAACACTTTGTTTTCGCGCAACTTATTGTGCTACTTATGCGTGATGAGTATGCGGCGAGGACAATGAAGGATTGGCAAAGGCACTCACCAGATTCTGTCTCTCTACCTCTGCGTTGCAGTTCATAATCCTCTGCTCAAACAGCCTCCCGATCTGTCTCACGTTCTCCCTTGCAAGCCACGACTCGAAGTTCAGCTCGTTCCGTAGTAGTAGCACCTCACGCTGGAGCGCTGCAATCGCCTGCGCCACGCTGCCTCCCGGTTCAGGCTTTCCTGGGCTTTGCGGTGTAGTCTCAGGCGGGAACAGCTCGTATGGCCAGATGGGCGTCGAATCGACAATATCGACATCCAGGTGCGACTTGAGCGCAATAGATGTATTGACCATCTCTTGGAGCGAGACGCGTGGTTTACTGCGTATCTCGATGGTCTGCATTGGGGGAGTCGAGTCCATTGACCCCAAACCAGCATCACTGGTATCGACCAACAACGGCGGCAGAGCTACAGCGTTGTCTTTCGTGTCCGTTGGGGCGGTCACTTCGGACGCTATGCTGCCTTTCCATGCCAAATGCGAATTTCGAAGCTCGAGCAATAAGCTCTCTGCGACAATTCTAGCTGTGTCATACTGCGCGAAGAATTCGGGGTTGCTGATCTCGGTTTCCGCATCGTGCCAGATAATCTGTGGGTGGGTGACGTGCTGCCTGAGCAGGAGCTAGCCGCAAACAATTTGTCAGCTGAATATAGATTCGCACTCGATCGATACAACTTTACCTCGCTTTTGGCTTTGACCTGTTCGTGATCTAGTACGTCCTCCCAATCTACAGCATATGGGCGTTCGACGTTCCTCTCAGCGAGATATCCAACAGGATCCCGCAGAAATGCGATGAGATTGCACGGAAAGAGGTAATACAGGAACGTGAAGTATTGTTGAGGGGAAGGCCCGAGTGCTGTCGCCGAATCAAATGATAATTCAAGGCGTTCCCATTGTAGATCTGGGTTCGTGTCTGGTACTCGGCTGCCCTCAGTGGCCTGTACCAGGTGTTCTCCCTCAGTTGCGCTACGTTCCTCATCAGAGGTAATATTTTGTGCGACGGGGGAGTGCACTGGTGCCCCGCGCTCGCGCCAACAAAGGATACGTGCAAGGATTACGAAGAGCTGGGGAAGCATGCGCTTTAGTGCGGGGTAATCCTTGACTGCGAAGATAGGCAATAATTTAGTGAGCGTCGTGAGACTAATCGTACAGGCGGTGGTGGAGTTGTCTACCAAGAGCGAGGTGAGGATAGAAGACATAAGAGGATGTGCCGCCAAGACGCATGCATGGTGCTCAAAGAGTGGTTCTGTAGTGTAGCGATTGAGGAGACCAATCAGTTGCAGGCGCGAGGAGGGCGACGCAAAGCAGTGAAAAACCTGCATCAAGAACGCCTGCACAACGTTCACATTAAGAGCGTGATGCGATGGAATCAAGAGCGTACCTCGGGTTGGTCTATACCGAACACGACAAGAATGTCCTCGAGGTTTTCCTTCCATATGTTCCGTTGATCGCGCTGTTCCTTTGGCAGGTCCACCCACTCGAGCACATCTTCAGCAGAAGCTTCGTTGAAAGCGTCCAAAAGGTAAAGATCCAATATCCGTCTTCGAAAGTCGCCCTGTATCTCTGGGTGCTTAATATCGGGCTTTTCTAGAGCTACGATGACAAGATCCTTCGCTTGGGCGATCGCTTTATGTGACAATCTCGGCTCGCGCAAAGCAGGCCGTAGCACGAGATCAAACCATGTAGAAATAAGAGATGTGGATGAAAGCACTGGCTCGAGATGACGCAGCACAGAAAGGAGGGCCTCCGTCTGTGCGCATTCTTTGAGATCAAGGGTGTTGCGGATCACTTGCAGTTCATTCTCGAGGTTGTAGACCGAAACATCGGGCTCCTCCGATGCGTTACAGTCCGAAACG
>QLOS01003650.1:0-21051 GCA_003313725.1 Russula sp. MG48 | reverse complement strand
ATATAAATAAAGTCTTGTATAAAGTTGTATAATATCCAGAGCAGCAGGAGGGGAGATACAGACAAATCAGTGAATCTGCGTGACAGCGTGAACTCCCAGTTTTTGGACCGGGATCCTTCCGATGCAACCACTCGTCCACCTTTTACCAAGGTGACACTTCAGGTAGATAGTTCATATATTATCACATCAAATCCAAAAGTCCGATTGTCAAATGATGCTGTTGATGTTTTTCTATTTGTGATTTAAAAAAAGGGTTCAAACTCCAAATCCGTAATAGTAGAGGGAACTTGACGCGGCTCGGTTCCCTCCGTCACTCGCCCAACCAACCAAAACTCACTCAATGTGCAGGAAAAAGCGATCGAGACCCACTCCTTGAAAAGACTGCCGGGTTCATGGATAGACATCATCCTCACAGTCACACTTGTCCACATCAGCTTCTTCTTTGGCGACAACCAGCTCATTTCCAAAGCGGATGGGCGGTAGCTGGGACCGCACTCACCTCAAAGTATACCGAGGCCTTCCCTTCTCTCCACCTGCCAGTTCACCTGTGAGCACCCTCCTCGTCGATATACTCTCAACATTCACTGCCACAGAATTACTGTCTTACAATGACTGTTGCTCTCAATAAGGTGCGTACGCAACGGACATGAATTGACTAATATACCAGCCCAGGCCTACAGTGCTGTGCATGCTGCCAGCATCATCATCACTGTCACGGAAGCACCGTCATCGCCGTTGTGCCAGGACCGGCATCCTTGTCATGGTGGCAGCACCGTCACCCCCCCATGGCAGCACCGTCATCGCCTCGCACCAGGACCATCACCTCCCCGCTCCAGGACCGCCACGCCATCGCCGCCAGGACTGTCCCCGGCGCGGCGCCAGGACCTTCACGCCAGGACCACCATCGCTGCTGTGCCAGGACCGTCAGCGCTGCAGCGCCAGGACCATCACGCCAGGACCGTGATGCCAGCGCCACTATCGCCGCGGCGTCAGGACCTTCAAGCCAGGGCCACCACCGCCACCGCCGAGCCAGGGTCCGTCCCTGCCGCTGCACCAGCACCATCATGCTAGCACCATCGCTGATGTGGCGGCGCCAGGACACTCTCTGTCGCTGCACCACGACAGCCCCGCCAGCACCACCATCCCCACGGCCACGCCAGGACAGTTCCCGGTGCTGCACCAGGACAGTTATGCCAGCACCAGTACTGCCGCTGCCACGCCAGGACAGTCGTACTGGCACCACCCTTGCCACTGCCGCCGCACCAGCCTGAGGGCCATCGCCGCCGCCGCATCATGTCCCGCAACTGTTGTACCTTTATTGTAACTTATTACTTGCGATTCTACTAGTACTGTATCATGTATAGTATTTTAGCAATAGTTAGAATAATCATACAATTCATTTGCACAAATGACTGGGTCAAAAGGCCAGTCCAAATATGTCAAAGACCGGTTGCGACTGGTTGTAGACCGGTCATGTCGGCGACCGGTTACAACCGGTTATGGACCGCAACCAGACCGGAAGCAACCGGTTTACAACGGTCCGGTCTCGGTTGCACCCAGTTAGGGTCCAGTGGCAGACCGGTTGCGGTCCGGTTGCCCCATTTGGAAGGTCAAAAACCGGACCGGACCGGACTTTTAAACACTACCTGCCAAGCTACAAAGGCCAACACAACAAAGCCAACACCGCCCATCGTACCCATCACCACGAACACCACAGCCCTGCCGTTCGAGACAGTGGCTCTAGACCTCATCGTTAAGCTCCCCAAGTCACAAGGGTTTGACTTCATCCTCACCATCACAGATCATGATTGCTCGAAGGCAGCTATTTTTATACCATGCAATGAGGCCAGCACCGCACCGGAGATCACCACACTCTATGCCAAGAACGTTTTTCCGCATCACAGCATTCCCCAAAAGATCATCAGCGACCGAGGAACGCACTTCGCCTCACACTTCCCCAAGGAACTATGCAAGATCCTTGGCATCTTGCAGAATATCAGCACAGCTTACCACCCTCAGACGGATGGCCAATCGGAAAGAACAAATCAATGGCTCGAGCAGTACTTGCGCATCTACGTTAACCACCAGCAGAACGACTGGGCCTCCCTCCTACCTATTGCCCAGTACACCCACAATGCATGGCCCAGCAGCACAACCAAGAAGTCCCCATTCGAACTCCTGCTAGGGCACATCCCGTGCGCCCATCAGCCCCTCAGATCTGAGAAAATGCCATCCATCAATGAACGACTTGATCGCATCAAGGAAGCACGCACCACCGCACAAACAGCCATTACTAATGCCCAGACCATGGTCGCTAACCGAAAAGGATCCAGATTTAGACCATTCGCAAAAGGACAGAAAGTTTGGCTCGAAGGAAAGAACATCCAGGTCACACAACCAAGCACCAAGCTCGCAGCCAGACGATACGGCCCATTCACCATCACCAACGTCATCTCCCCAGTAGGATACCAGCTTGCAATACCCCTGCAGTGGAAGCTCAGAAGAGTCCACGACGTCTTCCACGCCAGCCTGTTAACCCCGTACATAGAAACACCCAAACATGGCCGGAACTTCAAAGAACTGCCTCCTGATGTCATCAATGGAGAAGCAGAGTATGAAGTCGAGGCCATTCTAGACCACCGCCTATATGGAAAGGCGAAAACCCCTCAGTACCGCATCAGATGGAAGGGATACTCCGCAGCAGAAGACACATGGGAACTGCGCAGCAATCTGAAACACGCGCTAAAATTAGTACTCAAGTATCACTGAGAAAACTCCACCGCAGTTCGAAAAATGCTTATAAGGACCACCCTCAGCTCAGCAGGAACATCACCACTTCACTCTCTTCGCACTCCATCTCCACCACCAGCTTACTCTACTCTCTCCATGACCACCGATGGCCCACAACAAGTCCAACAGCTCCAGGAGGAAGGCAGCAGCAGCCCTACCAGTGCGACCCCTCCGACGACGACCAGCCCTCAGGATGACAGTGGCACCTGCGCCATACAGGTCCCCTTCTCCGCCTGCATACTCACCATCGTTGACAGCGACGAGACCAGTAGCTCAGACGGCGACACCAGCTCCCTGCGAGACTCCTCAGCCAGCCCTCAGCCTGGAGCAGCAGGCCGACCAGCTTCTGGTGGAGGTTCTCCAGTCCCTAGCCTGCACTCAGACTGCGCCGACCACCCCCTCACCTCAGATAACTTCTGTGCAACTTGCAACGCTCCCATACGAATTGGTGACGGGCATGCCACGTGGAGCCCATCGAGAACGGCAGCTGACCGAGAGGCTCAGCGACTATCACAGCAGCAGGGCGCAATCCATGGGGATACCGCCACTACCGCCGCCAGCGTGGGCCAGCAGACCGCCCACACGACCCCTGCACCGATGCACAGCTATGCAAACATCGCCGCCACCGCCCTTCGTCAAGGAGGAGGAGTCCCCATCGTCAGTACCAGCGCCCCAGCACCAGGCTACGGCCAGCACGCCGACACCATCGGCTACGATGGTTATTTCTTGCGTTGGCATAGACTTGACGACAACCCAGGTGACCGGAACATTATCCTTGTCCCCAATCACAACAACCGCCTCATCCCTGCCATGTACTATGCGCACTTCCCACACTTCGACGAGCCCGTCATTCTAGGAAGGCTCACCACCAACTCACCCATCTTCGCAGAGCCCCTCTACGCTAAGCCCCACGATGACAAGCACCTCCCCGCCGTCGACGACTGGGACCTCATGCCCCTCAACGGGAATCACCCTCACTGCCGCCACGTTGACAAGCTGGTCAAGGACCTCAGGGACCCGGGGCTGACCGCTGACGTCCACAGGTACCGCGTTGGTATCCATGCCCTCCACCACCAACTCGCCGTTGAGTACGCCCACCTCACCCGCCTACCTGCAAGCCGCAACGACTACTCCGCGGCTCAACTGGAGCAAGACGCCGCCCTTGTGCGCCGCAGCCATGAGCTGCGGGACAAGTTGAGACTCATCAAGCTGCGCCTCTACGAAGCCGCCATCATGTCGCGCATCGGTCCGAAGCTGGACCAGATACTGGTGCGACCTGTCATGCCGCCCCTTGACTACTACCTGCATGGCCGTCCTGCCACCCACCAGACCGACGTTGTCGCCGCACTCCCAGTGCAGATTACCCCTCGCACTCGTCCAAGGCAAGTCTCCCCTCCCCGACGGGTCGTCCCGCTCCGGCGCGCGCGAGCCGCTCCTCCTGCCTGAATGCCGTGGCAGCCATTCCCCCTAGGAGGGGGCGTACTGTTACGATCTCTGGTACGGTTACTATGGTCCGAACTATTTATTTTTACCTACCATAACTCCTGCGATGACTGATGAGATCCAGCTTGGCAGCGCAGCCTGTGACCAGGCTGCGCTCATACGATACTGCCTCGCGTTACTCATGACTAATACTGATACGGCACAGCCCTCTGCTGTGCACGCTACTTACGCTAGTGACTGATACTTACAATGACTCACAAGTGTGACCCTATGTCACACTTAGGCTGTACTGCATCGCTGTTGTGACTCAGATAGCAGTAGCATGTGACCTCTCCTGTAAAGCCTATATAAGGGCTCTAGTTTACGCCAGTCAAGCCCTAAGCTTGACTTAGTTTTGCAATCGATTCAAAGTCTCGAACCTCTCACTCCTGCTTCCTCTCTCAGACGCGGTCTAGCCCTCTGAGAGCAGTAAGAACTCGCTTCGTCTCACACGCCTCTCTGAGTCGCTGCAAGACTCAGCTCTGGATCGCGTCCCTAGATATCACCCTTATCTAGACGCCTACCTACTTCGTGTTTACTCTAAGTCACTCGTCATCCCTGCAGTCACGTGGGAAGGATCACGTTACCTTCGTGCTCAAGCAACTCGCACTCAGTCACTTGCGCATAGGCACGTGCTCTCGCATCATACTCACGTGACGCGCCTCGCACACAGTCTCGCATCGCACAAGTTGTGCTACTGGCCCGTCGAGCCGTAACAGTCGAACATGGAAGGAATCGTGCAGCTTTGGAGCAGCCTTGGTCGACGATGGTGAGGATTGCGTTGTGTCCCGCTGAGGGGGGGAGGTCTGTGATCAGGTCCATGGAAATGCTTTGGAAGGGCCCTTCTTTTGCAGGGACGTCGATTGGGAAGAGGGCTGCCTTTGGCTGTGTGGTGCGTGCTTTGGTTTCTTGGCATTTGGCGCACCCTTGCACATATTCCTTTGTGAATCGTTCGAGTTCCTTCCCTCCTTCGTAGTGTCTCTGCAGGAGCGCAAGAGTGTTCTTGACACCTGGGTGTCCTGCGAGGGGGTGGTCATGATATTGTTGGAGGATTTCCCTTCATCCAGTCAAGTCTTGTGGGAAGGCAGCGAGTTGTAGGGCCGCAACGCGTTCTGGTGGGAATAGGGTGAGGTTTTCATTGTCATGCTCTCCTTTCTCTCCTGGGGGGCGTGATAGAAAGTCCGCAGGGATATGTTGTTTGCCTGGGACGTGTACCAGCTGGTAATCATACTCCTGGAGCTCTGGTGACCACCTGGCCTGACGGCGATTGAGGTTCTGGGGTTGTAGGAAGTATTGTAAGTTATGGTGGTCCATTGTTACGGCTTTGACTGACGGACTGCCGACCCGAAAATTTTCATATCTTGTGACCAATGACATCACTGTACGATACATGACGTCGCTATGCGCCCCCTTTGTCGCTTTCCCCTTATTCGCATGTCGACCCTTCTCTAGCCTCTCGCATCGTCTGGGCTTACTCTCCAGACCCTTCTAGTAGTAGGTCAGCTGTCTGTGCCACTTACGCGTCCAGTATTCTCTTTGCTTCTCTGACGTTCCACGCACTACGTATAAAAGGCCTCCTTGTACAGTACTCGAGCCTTAAGCTCGACTTGATTCGCAATTGACGTCTTTGGCCTTTCCGCTTGCGCCCGCACGACGCGCCTTCGTCTCTAGAGCCGATCTAGACCTGCCGCAAAGGTCTAGCTTGCAAACTGAGTCCCGCGTGACTCCGCAACCATCCGCACTTGCGCACTTATCTGTGCTACGGCCCGTCAAGCCGTAACATCCATGCGTATGATGACCTTGTGCATGCTCCCTGCTAGGTAGGCCCTCCATGTGCGTAGTGCATCCAGGACTGCAAAGGCCTCTCGACATCCCAGTTGCACTGGGTGGCATCGAAGGTCTTAGAGTGAAATGCGATTGGGTGTAGATGCCCCTGTTCATCCTTTTGCTGCAGAACTGCTCCCAGGGCATGTTGTGATGCATCTGTGTCGACATAGAATGGTTTGGCAAAGTCTGGTTGTCTGAGGACTGGCGCTGAGGCCACCCAATCCTTTAGTTCATCAAAGGCGGCTTGTCGTGCAGCTGTCCACTCCCATGGGACGTCCTTGTGCGTGAGCTCATTCATGGGGCGTGCGACTTCACTGAACTTGGGGATCCAGCGTCAATAGAAGAGGCAGAATCCTATGAATGCGCGGACATCCCAGACATTCCTTGGAGTGGGCCATGTCAGGATCGCTTTGACCTTGATGGGGTCCATCCTAAGGCGATCCTTTTCCAGGATGACGCCCAGGTATTCCACCACTGTGGCTTCGAACAGGCATTTCTCTGGGCGCAGGTAGAGGTCATGCGTAAGGAGTATCTCTAATACCTGGGCGGTGATGTGGCGGTGAAGGGGGTAGTCCAGGGGCGTGTGCACGAGGATATCATCCATGTACACTGTAACATAGCCTCCATCGATGAGTTCCTTGAAAATCTGGTTCATCATGGTCTGGAAGGTCGCTGGGGAGTTGGTGAGGCCGAAGAACATGACCATTGGTTCAAATAGTCCTAAGTTTGTCTTGAAGGCTGCCTTCCATTGGTCTCCTTCACGTATGCGAATGTTGTTATAGCCCCATCTGATGTCCATCTTCGTGAACAGTGCATGCCCCCTCACCCGGTCTATTAGTTCTGGGATCAGTGGTAGTGGGTAGCGATTGCGAATGGTGACGGCATTGAGCTTTCGATAGTCGATGACCAGGCATAGGTCTCTGTTCTTTTTCTTGACGTAGAAGACTGGGAATCCATACCTGGAGTCTGAGGGGCGGATCAAGCCGAGGCCCTCATTCTCCTTGACAAATTCTCGTTGTGTGGCCTGTTCCCTGGGATTGAGCGGGTAGATCTTGCAGTCCATGGTGTCCGGGGTGTCAGGCTTGAGGTCAATGGCATGGTCCCAGGGTCGCGATTCTGGGAAGCACTGCGCTGCTTGTTCACTGAAGACCTTCCTGAAGCGGTGGTAGTGAGCTGGTACTATCTGGTCCCATGTCTTCTTTTCTTTTGGCTGCGCCTCCTCAGCGATGTGTTGGGAGACGGTGGTCTTGCGGAGACGCATGATGAGTTCGTCTCCTGGTTCTAGGAGGGGTTGGAACGAGGGGACGTTGACCTGTAGTCCCGCGACCCGTACTGGAGGTGTGGGTTGGAGTAGTGACGCTTCTGGTGTGCGGAGGGCAATATCTTGGTCAATGGTGCCCTTTGTCCAGTTGATGCGGGGGTTGACTGATGCGAGCCATGGGTAGCCCAGTATGAGATTGTCCCCTCCCAGTTCTGCAATGTAAAAGCAGTGGATGTGGCTTTTCTTGCCAGTGACTATTTCAAGTTCAGTGAACCTGGTGAGTTCCCTGATGCTGTTCTTGCTCCCATCTGCGTTTCGTAGCTTCCTGGGACGTTTGAGGGGTAGTGTGGCGATTTTATTCCTTCTAATGAATGTTGGGCTGACGAAGTTTTCTGTTGCCCCACTGTCAATGAAGACAGGGAGCTCAGCCTTGGCAGTCAAGGTGTGTAACTGAGCTGGGATACGCAACGATTTGATTCTTGGTAGGTACACATCACGACAGAACATTGCCCGAATACTGGCCGACGTATTCAGGCGCCTTGAAAACCCTGAGTCTCCCACATCTGACCCATCTTATCATACTGCTCATCGCTGAGGGTGGCCATTGCTTTGAGAATTTTGTCTGGGGCCATTACTCCTGGTGGGGCAGAGGTGACAGCGTCTCCTGGGTCCTCTTCTTCGTACTCCTGTGCTGCTTGTGCTTTGGCGGCGCGAGGGAAGCTTCCTTTGCCCTTCCTTTGTGGGCATTGGCGTGCGAGGTGGCCTTGCTTCTTGCATTGGAAGCAGCGTCCTTCTTTCTGGAGGCGGGCCTTTTCTGAGTCACTGAGCATGGCCCTAAGATGGTCTACCTCCATAGGAACTGGTCCCATCTGGCTTGGGCGAAGCGGTTGCTGCTGGCGCTGCGTCTGTTGCTGGGGGCGAGGGCCCCGTGCATGGAAGGGGAAAAAGGGGCGAGGGGTCCGCTGGGCCCCTACGAAGGGGTTCTGCTGTTTCTGCTGGGCGAGGATGCCTTGTTCAATCTGCCAGTGGACGTGGTTGGTGCGTGCGGCGTGCTTCCACTCTTCCCAAGTCATAGGGATGGGCCTTTCTTTGAGGCAGGCCCTGAGAAGTCCGGAGTTGAGGCCCTTCCAGAAATACCAGATGACTGCAGGGTTGTTTGGTTCGAGGTTTCCTCTCTCTGCGAGCTCTTCGAACCTGACGATGTAGCTATCGATGCCCTCTTGTGGACTCATCTTGATGCCCATGAGTTCTTGCTGCGCCTTCTGAGGGGCTGAGATATCCGCATAATCAAGGAGGAACCTGGTTTTGAAGGAGTCCCATGGATGGTCGTCTTGTATGGTGCCCCTGGAGACTTGCTGTAGCCATTTCATGCGTTGGCGTGCCCAACCGTCCACATATGGTCCTTTGATGAGGGTGAGGGCATGTGCGATGCGGTTGTCTTCTTGTGCGATTGCTGTGGACCTTCTGTTCAGGAAGTGGTAGTTCTCGAGCTCCAGCATCCATTGCCGGGCAATCGTTCGTCCTCCGTCGCCGCCTCTGAAGGGTTCTGGGGGTTGGCTGACTAGTTTCGCATCCACACCTTGTGGAGCTGGGGCATCGAGGTCAAATCCTGGGAATCCGGGTGGTTCTCCCCCTGGTGGCCCTGCTCCGAGTGGTCCTCCTCCTGGGTAGCCTCCTCCTCCTCCTGGCGGTCCCCCTCCTCCTCCTGGCGGTCCTCCTGGTCCTCCACCTCCTCCCTGGGGTGGATCCATGCGGGGCTCTGCTGGGGTGGATGGGTTAACTCTGGCGATATCTGCATATGTCTGGCCAACTGCAAGGGCAAAACGTGGTGGGGCGATGGTGTGGGTGCTCATAACTTGCACTGGTTCTCTTTCTTCTTCGATTGGGCTTGGGTCCCTAACTTGTTGTTGTGCTGCGCTCTCTAGTACCTCCCCTATAGCTGAGGTAAAGGCAGTAGTGTCGTCTTTTAGGTCTTCTGGTCTTGGTAATTCCCCTAGCTCTGGGAAGCGTGTCTTCGCATTCGCGTATGCGTAGTATGTGTCGGTCTTGGTGTTATATGCGACTTCGTACCAGGCGCCTGCTACGTGGTGTACTGGGTATGCTCCGACCTTTGATCGGCCAGGAAGAATGGCAAGGTAATAGTGTCCTGTCCACGGGATCGCTCCTTCCCAGTGTGCTGATTCTAATCCTTTGTGTAGGAAGATGGTTCGCAAATCGTCTTCCTTGTCGTTTTCTGGACAGAGGGCGAGCGTGAATGGTTTAAACTTCGTGTCTGCTGGTGAATCCACGGTGGTACTCAGGCCTGAAGCCTCTGGTTGACTGGGTAAGTCTGTTCTAATGTCACGCCCACTGAGTGAGCGTACCTCCACAGGCGAAGGAGGGGGCGTAGGCGACGTTGGTGACTGAGGCCTTGAAGGTAAGAGGTCTGTATACCTCTTGTGTGCAGGCGTACTCTTGTGACGTCTGATACTGAGCTTTCCCTTGCCTTTGAGCATACGCTAGCGCTCTGCAAAGGGGTGCACGAAGTCTGGCAATCGACCAGAGGATCTGGGGTTCACAAGTGAAGGAAGGAGACTGTTCACAGGCTGAGATTACAAGAGAACAGACTTAAGGTCTGTCCTAGGCGAACTGGGCGATATAAGTACATGAATGTTACGGCTTTGACTGACGGATCCGCCGGCCCGAAATTTTCATATCTTGTGACCAATGACATCACTGTACAATACATGACGTCGCTATGCGCCCCCCTTTTCGCTTCCCTCCTGTTCGCGCACTGGTTCCTTTCTAGCCTCTGACATCGTCTGGATTCACTCTCCAGACCCTTCTAGTAGTAGGTCAGCTGTCTGTGCCACTTATGCGGCCAGTATTCTCTTCACTTCTCTAATGTTCCATGTACTATGTATAAAAGGCCCCTCTGTACAATACTCGAGCCTTAAGCTCGACTTGATTCGCAATTGACATCTTCGGCCTTCCCGCTTGCGCCCGCACGACGCGCCTTTATCTCTAGAGCCGATCTAGACCTGCCGCAAAGGTCTAGCTTACGAACTGAGTCCCGCGTGACTCCGCAACTATCCGCACTTGCGCACTTATCTGTGCTACGGCCCGTCAAGCCGTAACAATGAAGGCGTGACTCATAGGGAGTCAGAGTGAGTCATGGTGCCCCTAGGACACCGCTACTAGTACACAGTCATCTGGAGTCATTGTATAGTATGAGTCAATGGGCGCCGGGGCAGCGCATGCGCAGAGGTGTGCAAATGTAGCACTAGTGGATGCGCGTCGGACCCGACAGCCCATCAGGCCATGTGGTAGCTGTACAGAGCGAGATAGAGAGGCATAGACGGAGTCACGGGCCGTAGGGGCCCGGCAGTCCATAGGCGAAGCGCAGGGGGCAGTAGGTAGTAAGAATGAAAAGAAATGAAGCGTACAGTGAAGCGGGAGCGTAACAAGTGAGCAACCCGGGACTCAGTAGGTAACCCGCCAATTGCTGCTGCTAAGTGCACGCTAACTGCCGCCACCAGCTGCCACTGGCGCACTGCTTCCTGAGCTCACTCCGCTTCGCTCACATCAATGTGCTAAATGGTACCTGATCTCTAAATATGTACTAACCCTGCAAAGCACGAATAAAGCTACACAAACACAACAGGAACCAAAAAAACCCCCCCAACCATCTAGCAACTCCGCCAACTTGCCACAGCCCAAATCATGCCAGCATCACATAAGTCAATGCAGGTGAAGGGATCCACAGGAACACTAAAGCGCAAAGCGTCAAAGGTCAAGGCCACCTTGAAGAAAAGATGAGAACTTACTGATGATGCTGGTTCCTTGGCATCTGAAACACCCACTCAAGAGTTGACAGCCCTTGACATTGAGAGTGAGGATACAGGAAATGGTGAAGCAGTCACTGAGAGTCCTGACGCTGAAACAGTGATTGAGAGTCCTGAGGCTGAGCTGGGTATGTCGTTGTTCATACCTGTTGTGCGAAAAGATCTGATCATGTGAATTTTGTCAGAGCGTCTGAAAAGGGATTGGAACTGTTACGATCCCCCCCTCGGACCGCGGACCATTTCTGACCGTGTGCTTACGTCCATATGCTTACCCTTACCCCGTACGTGACTCGGCCTGATTCATGTTCTGCTTACTGTACGATATGACGCCTGTGGAGCATGCGTGACTCATGTGGAGCGATGTGGCCATTGCTCCACTACTATACTTAGCTCCGGATCTTGGACTGACTCACTACCCTCATATGACTCAGGTAGTAGTTAGCACGTGCCCCTTTGTAGCTCCCTATATAAGGAGCCCCCTTTGCGCCAGTCGAGCCTTAAGCTTGACTTAGTTTCTTAATTGAGACTGGACCTTGCTCCGACTCTTAGGCCTGCCGCTCTAAGACGCTCCCACTGCCCTTCTGCCTTTGCCTCTGCCTTAGTGCTTGCCCAGCACTAACCTGCTTTCCTCCCACGCCTTTCTAAAGTCGGCTGCAACGACTTAGCTTTGAACACGAAGTCACAAGCGCCCGTGACTTAGCCGTTCTACTCCAAAGAAGTCTGCTATACTCCTGCGTCATCGGGGCCACTGGAAGTGCCTCACTCAGGACCACGTGCTCGTTGCCCTCGCACGTGCTCACTCTCGCCACACGCCTAGTAGCACAAGTCGTGCCCATGGCCCCTCGAGCCATAACATAAGTCAAGCTTCCTCTTACCACATCTACAGGAACCGCCCTGGACGACGCTGCCTTTGCTGAACACCTTCAGGAACTTGCCAGACGCCGCCTCCACATAGAACGTTGGAGATCCTCTTTAGACGTCGCCATCTACAACCACAACGCCGTTTGCCACCATACCTGCCAAGGAGGAGCCACAGAAGTACACCTTTCCCTCCTTATTGAAAGAGACGTCTTCTGCCACATCGACCAAGAGTGGCAAGGAGAATTTAACCTGCTAGAAGCTGCCCTCACAATCCTCGAACTCTCACTAACACCCTGGAGTCTGCTAGACAACGCGGATTGATCGGAGTAAGGGAAATCACGCCAGACGCCCTCTGCGACGCCATAGAATTCACACAGCACCTGCTAGACCAAGCCAGAGGTGACGTGATCCGCCACAGTCACGACTGCTACCTCCTCTGCGACAGAGGACCCAATCACCAACACCGCCTCCTAGACCAACTCATCCGCGAACTAGAAAGCTTCGCACAGGAACTAAACTTCATCTGTACCGCCTTCTTCGAGATGGCAGGCTTCCCTCTCCCCTCATAAGCAACCCTGGAAGAAATCAGACTCGCGCTCTCTTGAGGATATAGAACAAGAGTACCTGTTAGAAGAGAAGACGACCTTCCAGACTACATCAAGGGAGAAGCCTACTGGAGAAGGAACGACACAGACGACTTCTGGTGCTACCACGTTCGCCTCCTCACCCCGCTAGGCATCAGAGAAAGACCCATCAAGTACCTCAACGACGACTGGTACCTCATAACCTACAACCAAGGAGAATACTGGACACGCGCGAGCGAAGTTCTAGAACTTGAACATGCCAACGAAACTGGACTAGGACACAGCTCGCTCAAACCAGAGTCCCCAGAGCCCATCGCTGTAGACCCAGCCAGCCCAGACCGCGCCTCCTCAACCTTCCACAGCGCCAGTGAAGGAGAAGAGCCTACACCAGTCCCTCAGGCTATCTCGCCGCTTGAAGAATTCATCAGTACAGGGCTCCAAGACGTAGCCACGCTACAAGGAGCGCACCCACTCCTTCCAGAAACTCAAGAAACGCCCCAGCTCCTGCAAATTGCCCACGCAGCAGCTCAGCCAACCGCACCACCACCTATCCTCCAGCAACCACAGCCACCAGCACCCCCAGCACCCCCAGTAATGGCCGCAGTCGCCCCACCAAGAAATGACAACGGAGCGATGGGAAATAAGCCCACCACCTTCGAAGGTGACCAAAGCAAAAGCGACAACTTCCTCAGGGAGTTCAACATCTACAGGATCCTCCACAGCACCTCGGAGAATGTCACCATCCCCTACAACTGCGTAGCCCTCGCCATATCCCTTATTCGGGGACCCAAGGTTGATGATTGGGGGGATGCCCAGATGAAAGCCCTCAACAACAAAGTTGCCAGGCAGATTAACCCCATCGCACGGACAGACAAAGCCCTGTGGACAGAGTTCAAAGATAGTTTCAAAAGGGCATTCACTGACACTGCCAAAGAACAAGAGGCCTATAGGAAACTCACAGAGCTGTGTATGCAAGGGGATGATATCGACGGATACATCGCCAGCTTCAACCACTACGTACTTGCATCAGGGTGGTCCCCAAATGAACGAGGGACGCTAGATCTCTTCACCAAAGGCCTGCGCCGAGGAATAGCGCTCAAAATCCTCGACAGAGACACAGTCCCCACAACGATTGAAGGGTGGAAGGAAGCAGCACACAAAGAGATTCAGAGGACAGCCCAGAAAACAGCAATGCTGGGACCAAACCCCAACCCCCCACGCTTCATACCACACCCCCGCTTCGTCCCCAGAACCACCCCACCAGCCCGGCCTAACCGAAACAACATCCCTGTCCCCATGGAAGTTGACACCAACCGTCTGGGAGGACCACTGACCAATGCGGAGAAGAAGAAGCTCATGGACGAGCGGAAGTGCTTCTACTGCAAAGAAGTGGGCCACCGGGCATACCAGTGTAGTAAAAAGCCAGGACGACGGGGGCCACCACCACCCAAGGCAAGGGCAACAGAGATAGAAGCCGCCCCCAGCATTGCGCCAGAAGACAGCGCCAGTCAGGCGTCACAGTCAGACCTCATCTCCCAGCTACGTTCCATGAATGCCACAGAGTGTACCACTATGTTTGATCAGATCATAGAAGAAGATCTGGATTTTTAAAGCAGCTTGATCTATCAGCCTGGGACCAAGCTTCGCGAATCTGTACCATGTATGTCTCAAACCGAAATAGTGTCAATGCCAATTTTACTTTTTCAAACATACATGGGAAGGCTGCAGAAAGAGCACTAGTGGACAGCAGCACCACAGACAATTTCATTGACCAAAAAACCGCCAAATGACTCCACCTTACCCCATGCCCCCTCCCCCAGCCACGCCTCCTATACAATGTGGATGGATCAGAAAATCGCAGCAGAAGGATAACCACCTACTGCGACCTCCTCATCAAGCAAGGAAACAAGGAGCATGTCCAACGCTTTTACTGGGCCAACCTAGGACGAGACAGAACCATCCTAGGCTTCCCCTGGTTGCACGCATTCAACCCTGTCATTAATTGGACAACCCGCACCATCCAGGGAGGGCCAATCTCGCTAACAACGACAGGAAGGAAGGCCCCGGAACAACCCAAGACCCTACTGCACTATGCCCAAATGCTAGGACATACGCTGAATGTTGTGAAATGTGAATGGGAGGAAGGAGATAGCCTCATCCTCCAGATCAACCGGACCAACATTGCCCAAGAATGGGCAATACGAGCACACCAAGAGCGGAAGACTCCCACAGCCGCGGATGTCCCAAGGGAATACGCCTGACACTGGAGAGTCTTCTCAGAGAGGGAAGCACAGCGCTTTCCCCCAAGCCGAGAGGATGATCATGTGATCAACCTCAAACCAGACGCCCCAGCAACGCTAGACTGTAAAGTCTACCCCCTCAATCCAAGGGAACTGATCGCTGCCGACACCTGGATTAAAGAACAACTCGATAAAGAGTACATCCAACTGTCGAAATCCCCATATGCCGCACCATTCTTCTTCATCAAAAAGAAGGATGGATCCCTCTGCCTGGTCCAGGACTACCGCATGCTAAATAGCTGGACAATCCGGGACGTGTACCCCCTGCCTGATATTAACATCCTCACCAGAGACCTAGAAGGACGCGCCCTGTTCACAAAATTCGACATCCGCTGGGGGTACCACAACGTACGCATCAAGGAAGGAGATCAATGGAAGGCAGCCTTCAAAATGCCACAAGGACTCTTTGAGCCCCGCGTTATGCTCTTCGGGCAGTGCAATGCCCCAAGCACCTTCCAGCGAGTCATGGACAGACTACTCCGCCCACTAAAGCTCAAGTACCCCAGGATGATCTTTGTCTACATGGACGATATCCTCATTGCCACGCCCCTGGACCACGCCCTACATCGACGAATTGTCCATGAACTCCTAGATGTCCTGGAAGAAGGATCATTCTTCCTCAAGCCGCAGAAATGCCTCTTCGAACAACGAAGGGTCGAATATCTGGGACTCGTAATCGACGGGGAATCACTACGCATCGAATCTAGCAAATTGAAGGGAATCAAAGAATGGCCCCACACCCTCACCAGCATTAAACAACTGCGATCTACCCTAGGAGTGTTAGGATATCAGCGCCCTTTCATCCCAGGATTTGCAGAAATCGCCCGCCCACTCACCAGTCTGCTAAAGAAAGGGACCCCCTTTGTCTGGACAGACGAATGCTCAGCCGCTGTGGACAAGCTCATCCACATCGTTACCAGCGATCCTGTCCTCTGGCAACCCAGCCCAGCACGACCATACGAACTCGAAGTGGATGCCTCCCAAAACGCCACAGGAGCCATCCTATACCAGTATGACCCCCAGGGACGTCGCAGACTGGTGGGATATGACTCCAAGACATTCACTGCGACCGAGCGCAACTACCCCATTTGGGACAGAGAATTCCTAGCCATCGTTCGAGGGCTAGAACACTGGCGCCATCTCCTCATGGGCGCACAACACCAGGTCCTTGTCATTACAGACCACAAAAACCTCCAGTACTACAGATCCCCCCAGAAAATCAACCGAAGGATCGCCCGCTACATCCTCACGCTAGGAGACTATGACATCACCCTAGTCCATTGTCCGGGGGCAACCAACAAAGCTGATGCCCTCTCCCGCCACCTGGACTTCGACAGCGCAGGAAGCGACAACGAGGACGTCATCGCCCTACCCCCACACCTCTTTGCTAACGCCGCAACTGCCGTGGATCTGGAGGACCACACCCTAATGACCCAGAAAGATCACCAATCCACGCTTGCCACGTGGGCCTCTACCTACCCCCTAGACCGCCGCCCCAGGGGAGGGTGGTGGCACACCAACCGCTTGGTTGTCGTGGCAGACAACGACCTTAGGAGGGGGGTAATTTCCCTCTACCATGACTCAGCAATGGCCAGACACCCGGGCATCCTCAAAACATGCCTCCTCATCGCCAAGGACTACTGGTGGCCCAACATGAAACAGACAGTCCTTGCCTATGTCAAAGGGTGTGCCACCTGTCAAGCCACCAAAGCCAACACCACAAAGCCAGCACCACCCCTCATGCCCATCACAATCAACCCAACCGCTCTGCCATTCGAGACAGTCGCCCTCGACCTTATCGTCAAACTGCCCCCGTCAGACGGCTTCGACTCCATTCTCACAGTAACAGACCATGACTGCTCAAAAGCCGCCATCTTCATCCCCTGTAGAGAATCTATGACAGCCCCAGAGATCGCGACGCTCTATGCCAAGAACGTCTTCCCCCATTATGGCATTCCCCGGAGAATCATCAGCGACAGAGGAACACACTTTGCCTCACACTTTCCTAGGGAACTCTGCAAGTCCCTTGGCATAGAACAGAACATCAGCACAGCCTACCATCCCCAGACAGACGGCCAGTCCGAGCGCACCAATCAATGGCTAGAACAATACCTCCGCATCTATGTCAACCACCAGCAGAACAACTGGGCCTCGCTCCTACCAGTTGCCCAATACGTTCACAACGCCTGGCCCAGCAGCACCACCAAGCAAGCACCGTTCCAGCTCCTCATGGGCCATGTACCACGCGCCCATCAGCTGCAGAGATCCGAGAAAATGCCAACACTCCAAGAACGCCTAGACCGCATCCAAGAGGGCCGGCAATCAGCGCAGGCTGCCATCACCAACGCCCAGGCCCTCATCAGCTCCAGAAAGGGAGCGCGATTTAAGCCATTTGCCCAGGGACAAAAAGTCTGGCTTGAAGGGAAGAATATCCACATCACCCAACCAAGCGCAAAACTCACTCAACGACACTATGGTCCCTTCGCCATCACCAGAGTCCTCTCCCCAGTAGTGTACCAGCTCGCTATCCCTCCACAGTGGAAGCTACGCCACGTACACGACGTCTTCCACACCAGCCTCCTCACCCCGTATATAGAAACCAGTGAACACAGCCCGAACTTCACAGAACCGCCTCCTGACATCATAGATGGAGAAGCAGAGTACAAAGTCGAGGCCATTCTAGAATATTGTCGATTCAGAAGAACAAAACAGCCGCAGTACTGAGTCAGATGGAAAGGGTACTCCGCAGCAGAAGATACGTGGGAACCTCGGGCGAACTTGAAACACTCCACGAACCTAGTCCGCCAGTTCCACCGAGATAATCCTGCCGTGATAAGAGAGGCCTATATAAGACATGCCTTGACCGCCCTCAAAGCCCCATCCCCCTCTCTCACTTCTACCACTCCCAGCTCACCCCCACCTGCTTACTCGTCGCTCATGTCCGCCAATGGCTCGCCGAAAGACCAACAGTCTCCCCTCCAAATCATCAACATCGCCGCCCCAGCGTCACCATCCCCGACGGAGCCCAGGACCGAGGATGACCACTCGCAGCACTGCCCAGCAACACCCTTCACCGCCCGCATATTCACCATCAGCAACAGCAGCTCCAGCGACGACAATGACAGTAATGGAGCAAGCGGACCAGATTCTGGACGAAATTCTCCTGCTCGTGGCAGCACATCCACCCCCAGCCTCCACTCCGCCCCAGACCTCTCGGACCACCCACTCAGCTCAGACAACTTCTGCGGGGTCTGCAATGCCCCGGTCCAGATCAACAACGGACATGCCACCTGGAGCGCCTCCCCCGTCTCGAGCCTCCCCTCAGCACCTGCCAACCCCTCAGTACCTGCTGCTCTGCTCCCCCAGACTGGACTTCATTCGCCAGCGCCGGCCAACCCCCGCTTCAGGGGCGTGCCACCCGTCGGAGCCACCATCTTTTCCGTACTTCCATCTGCCGACAACGACCTTGCCTGTGCTGTCCACTTTCTGCCGCCGGCAGGTGTCCCTGCCCCCTCATACTCGAGTCGACGAAGCTACGCAAACGTCGCCACCACCCCAGCCAGTCAAGGAAGAGTCGCCGCCGCCTCAGCAGCTCCACGCACCGATGGTAACAGCAGCGGAAACCCAGGCCATGGTCAGTCGAGCAACGCGCTCGGCTACGATGGTTATCTCCTGCGATGGCATAGACTTGTCGACAATGCAGGTGAGCGGGACAATATCCTTGTCCCCGATCACAACAACAGACTAGTCCCCGCCACCTTCTATGCCCACTTCACCCGCCTCACCGAGCCCCTCGTCTTGGGACGTCTGACAATGATGTCCCCCATCTACGCTGAGCCCCTCCATGCTAAGCCCCGCCCTGACGCTCACCTCCCAGACATAGACGACTGGGACCTGACCGCGCTCGAGGGCAACCACCAGTACCGCCACCATGTGGACCGCCTCATCGAAGGCCTCAATGATGCTGGTGTCGCCGTGGAAGTCCATCGCTACCGTCACCTCGTCCACAAGCTCCATGCCCAGATCGAGCAGGAGTACAACCACCTGCTGGGCACCCCTCAGCGTCACGCCGACTACACCGCCCTCCAGCTGGATCGGGACACTGACCTAGTATGCTGCCGCCATGCGCTTAGGGACCAGCTGCGTGTCGTCGAAGTGCGTCTCCATGACGCAGCCATCAACTCGCGCATCGGGCCCAAGCTGGACCAGATCCTCGCGCATCCCATCCTCCCCTCCATGTCCTACTGGCTGCGGGGCCGCCCTGCCACTCACCAGACCGACGTCGTCACCCAACTCCCCATCCACATCCTGCCTCACGTCCACTTCATGCACGAGCGCCCCCTCCCCGTCCGGGAGCACGTCGTTCACATGCTGCGCTGCAAGTGCCCCTGCCCACCTGAGTCCTCCCCCAACGCCAACGATGCCGGCTGTGCCCTGTCTGGTGAGCCCGCCACCTCTGACTAACAGCGTGGCAGCTGTTCCTTAGGGGAGGGCGTACTGTTACGATCCCCCCCTCGGACCGCAGACCGTTTCTGACCGTGTGCTTACGTCCATATGCTTACCCTTACCCCGTACGTGACTTGGCCTGACTCATGTTCTGCTTACTGTACGATATGATGCCTGTGGAGCGTGCGTGACTCATGTGGAGCGATGTGGCCATCGCTCCACTACTATACTTAGCTCCAGATCTTGGACTGACTCACTACCCTCGTATGACTCAGGTAGTAGTTAGCACGTGCCCCTTTGTAGCTCCCTATATAAGGAGCCCCCTTTGCGCCAGTCGAGCCTTAAGCTTGACTTAGTTTCTTAATTGAGACTGGACCTTGCTCCAACTCTTAGGCCTGCTGCTCTAAGATGCTCCCACTGCCCTTCTGCCTTTGCCTCTGCCTTAGTGCTTGCCCAGCACTAACCTGCTTTCCTCCCACGCCTTTCTAAAGTCGGCTGCAACAACTTAGCTTTGAACACAAAGTCACAAGCGCCCATGACTTAGCCGTTCTACTCCAAAGAAGTCTGCTATACTCCTGTGTCATCGGGGCCACTGGAAGTGCCTCGCTCAGGACCACATGCTCGTTGCCCTCGCACGTGCTCACTCTCGCCACACGCCTAGTAGCACAAGTTGTGCCCACGGCCCCTCGAGCCATAACAGGAACACACCTGTCTATGCCTTCTTCCAGCCCATCCCAAAGATTGGGCGTGATGACAAGGGGCGGCGGTTCCATGAATTCTTCTGTGCCGCAAAAGGCTGCAGAAAATCAATCCGGCACTACCTGGACAAGGGGGACTTCAACTCAACAAGCAATTTACGAAAGCACGCAAAGCTATGCTGGGGAGAAGAGGCTGTTGTGGCTGTGGACCTAACAAAAAATGTGTCAGGCACTCATACCTCTGTGGCCAACCTAGTATCAAGGAATGGGTCAATTATGGCGGTCTTTGAGAGACTTGGAAAATCGAGGGTTACTTACTCACACCGCCAACACACTAAAAACGAAGCAAGGTTTGTTTCCCCTCACACGACAAGTAATAAATTACCCACTAATACACTGCTCACAGAGCTGAGTTTGTCTGTTGGGTTTCTGAAAATGCCCGGCCATTTGAGATTGTCAATGACCACGGCTTTCATTCATTGATGAAAACTGGGTGGCCAGGCTATTTCATACCTTCACCCTCAACGGTGTCACGCAATGTTCAGATGGTGTTTGCACGTACACACCTGAGGATCGCTAAGATACTACAGGTAAGTGAACATTTTCAGTGGACTGAGCTTAAAAGGGGGCTTACTGGAGTTAAGGAATATCCTGGCAAACTGAGCTTTGCAACGGACATGTGGACCTCTGTTACAATCCCTCATCAGCGAAAGGTCCTGGTGACTTGATGCACTTGACAGTGACCAAGTCATCATAAAGTCACCCAAGCTAGTCAAGGCTATTTTTTGGCCTTGATTTGGCCTTGGGAGTTTGTGGACTTAGGATAATTTTCTGTTACGACCCAGCGTGTCGTTCCTATTGACGCGTGCAACTAGTGCTACTCGGGCTTAAACCAACGTGCACAGAGGGTCCCCCTATGTGTGGCACGCACTGGCAGGGGTTCAGCTAGGGTTCAGAAGTACCCTAGACGACTTAGAG
>QLOS01003648.1:0-12377 GCA_003313725.1 Russula sp. MG48 | reverse complement strand
CTCATCTTCAATCAATCAGATGTTTCCCGCCTGACCTTCATATGTCATCAACAGTGCCACCAGCTGGATATTCGTCCCGAACCAGTTGACCAGAGAACCCCACTCTCTCTTAAAACAGGCTCCAGGTCCCGTTTTCCTGATCGAGAATACGTACCGGGGCGGTTCATCTCGCGGTTTTTCGGTGTGCGCAGCCGCAGTCGTTGCCCTCTCCTCCACCCCTTGTACTGAAAATTAATTACAGTATCGCTCCAGAAAATACGCATTTCTCTCCCTGCACATTCGCCATGCCACCTAGATCCGGTTTTGTTTTTGCAGGTAACCGCATATATGCTGCCTTCCAAGTCGCAGTTGCACGGATGGACAAGTCTTTGAATCCAAGAG
The DNA here is from genome assembly GCA_003313725.1 of Russula sp. MG48. Taxonomy (NCBI): domain Eukaryota; kingdom Fungi; phylum Basidiomycota; class Agaricomycetes; order Russulales; family Russulaceae; genus Russula; species Russula sp. MG48. The sequence goes on along the minus strand of QLOS01003648.1, from coordinate 11,996 downwards.
ATACTCTTTGGCGATTACAAAAACATTCCTTTACCTTATCTGACCTCGTCTACCTCATCCACATCCTTAATTCTGCCTTTTGGCTCGTGATTATGTGTGTACCTGGCTTTCCTCTCAAGCTCCTCATCCCTCTCCTCCACATTGGCCTCCTCATCGTACCCTTGACCTCCCAAATCTTCCTCCCCGCATTACCTGTCACAACTTATCTCATCACTTTCTATTCGTCTCAATTCATCCCCAACAACCGCCGTCCTAGTATATACGTCTCTGTCCTCCCAACACTCGAGTCGGTCCTTTTCGGAGCTAACATCTCAGATCTCCTCACTCGCTATACACACCCTATCCTAGATGTCATTGCATGGTTACCTTATGGCGTTGGTCATTTCACCCTCCCCTTCATCGTCGCCATCTTCCTATGGCTCTTCCGGCCAAGACAAGCGCTCCACCTATGGGCACGCGCATTCGGTTGGATGAACTTCGTTGGGGTGGTGGCGCAAATCATCTTCCCATGCTCCGCACCATGGTATGAAGTCATCTTTGGGCTTACTCCTGCCGACTACTCCATGAAGGGTTCCCCTGGCGGCTTGTTGCGCATCGACAACCTCTTGCACAGCCACGGCTATACCGTCGCCTTCAGCAACTCACCCGTCGTTTTTGGAGCCTTCCCCTCGCTCCACTCGGCTTGCGCGACAATGGAGGCTCTCTTTCTCGCCCACTTCTTCCCTCAGGTGGCGACATATGCCTGGGTTTACGCCGCCGTGTTGTATTGGGCGACTATGTACCTCACCCACCACTACCTCATCGACGTCGTCGGTGGTTCCTGCCTCGCCATCACCTTCTTCTACCTTTTCCTCCCAGATGACCTCAAGGGCCCCCTCGCAACCGCTTCGCCCACCGGAGCACTCGCCAACGGTGTTGCCCACGGCGGCGGCCAAAGTAACGGGCGCTCAAAGTACGAGATCTACGACATCGAAGAGCCCCACCTTGACGGCGACGGCTTGTCATACGAACTCTCTAGCGACGCAGCGAGCGATGAAGAGGACGCGGGTATCGCATACCGTTCACCGGGGCCGCACCCTGTGGATGCGGGCAAGGACTCGCCGGTGGCGGTGGCGGCGGCGGCGATGCCGCTCATTGGACCCGTGACGAAACAGGCGCGCCGCAGTCACAAGCATACGGCGAGCATCGCGAGCCTCATACGCGCTGACGACCGCGTCGAGGACGGGTGGAGCCCGATTGGCAACGGCTCGTTTGTCTTCCCACCGACGCCAACGCGCACGGAGCGTGACGTACGCTGACCGTGGGGGGGCGCGCGTGTGCCAATGAGGCCCGACGACGAGCATGGGGGTTTTGTTTGGGCTCGGGTAATATAAGTAGATATATAACTACTCGTGTATTTATTTATGTCTAAGCGCCTGCACTGGGTGTTCTCCCCCTTTTTGTTCAACTCTGTCTTGATACTTGAGCCCACGTTCAAGTGGCGTTTCTCCGCGGACGCGAGACGCACCTTAATTTGATGGAGAACACAAGGTTACAAATATGCAAGACGTAACGAGCACCCCCATATACAGCACGCGAAGACAACGAGGATTGACTGTGCGAGGAACCGACCTAGCCACAGCGAGCCGCGTTCCCACCCTTGCACGTGGACATGGTCAAGTCTCCGTGACTTGTAAGGTCCGAGCCATCCGGCGGTCAGGCTGACGCGGCCTCCTCGGCTGTCATGATCACCGTGCGTGTAGCCGCAAAGGGAGAACATTCGTCTCGTCAGGGCTTTGTTCGTTGACGCTCCGCCACCCCCGCGTCGATACACTTCTTAAGCGTCATCAGCGCTCTCAACGGATCGTCCAGCATTCGGTTCTATCATACTGCTCAAGAATACTTGTGTTACAATAGAAAAGGTAATTACCCCCCCACCACCACGATGGCCTATTTACATAAAACATCATACGATTATTACTACTACAGTACTGCACCGGTGTAAAAATGCCTCCAGCGAACATCATTCGCACGCACGTCATACCGTATCTGCCTGTTTAAAACCATTTGTGTATTGCACTGTACCCGCCAGTCCATCCGGGAGGATCCGGGGTCTCACTGTGGCTGGGGGACTTTGAAGCCGAGCGGCTTCGACGGGCCGCCGCCGCCGAACTCCGGGGATGTTGAGAGAACGCGCTCGACCACGTCGCGGAACGCCTCGCGCACGCCGACGGCGGTCTTTGCCGACGACTCGACGAACAGGCAGCCCATCCGAGCGGCGTACGCGGCGCCTTCCGCCGTAGAGACCTGCCGCGTGTGGCCCTGCGGAGTTTTTATGTGTGAGACGGTGAAGGTGAGTCAACAACGCGGCGGCCGTTTCTGGCACTGTGTGTGCGCTGCGCCGGCGCAGAAAGGAGAAGAAGAAGGATCCACCCCACCTTGTCGGACTTGTTGCCCACGATCATCTTTACGGCGAGTTCGGGGGCGTACTTGCTGCGCTCTGCGAACCACCACGCGATGGCGTCGAAGGATTCGCGGTTCGTCACGTCGTACACTTTTTCGATTGTGGACTCGTCAGTTTGGCCCCCTTTCGGGGGTTCTTCACTGTTTTCCAAGTTGTAGGGGATAACGCACCGATGATGATGCCTTGTGTGCCGCGATAATACGACGAAGTGATAGCGCGTAGGCGTTCGTCACCAGCTGTGTCCTACACTCGTACGGTGAGGGATATCACCTCCTCCGCCAGAACAAGTCCACGCACCCAGATGTTGAGAACCACCTTTCTACCCTTCACGTCCAACTTGTGGACCTGCAGGAACATGACGTGTGGGCACGACTTGTTCGATGGTGATCACAACGGAGTGTCGCTTACCAAAGTGTCAACCCCAATCGTCGGGTCCGTCTCCCCCTCGGGGAGCAACTCCTGATCTGTGAAGCGGAGTAGCAAGCTGCTTTTTCCCACTGACGCTATTCCAAGGACCAACAGCTTGATGGTGATCGGTTCGTCGTATTGTTGCGAGAGTGCGCGGGTAGGGGTGCGTGTAGGCATGGTGGAGAGCGGCGAAAAAAGATGGTATCAAACGAATGGAGGACGAGGAGCTTCCAATGTTGTCAGAGGCTCAAGTCCATATTAAATACAAGGAAGCCACTTGGCGCGGGGTATTTGCAACATTGTCCCTCGTAATACTCCACTGAATGAGTATGATGAAACAAACACGAGCCAATTACACGAGAGGCGGTGCAATATAGCCCACCGCAGGCCAGCCACTTCTAATAGAGTCAAAAAAAATGGCCGTCTGGACCCACCAGAGTCTAATGTGCATGACAATCGCATCCCCTTTCGGCAATTAGACCACATCGGACTTTGCAGAGAGCCCGCTACAGTGGTCCCTTGGAACAAGCGCTAAAATGTTTCAATTACTTGCGTGCCAGGCTTGTTTGTCATCCGAGTGATCTGTTTGAGGTGGCACCTGAACGTATCTCGTGACAAGTATTAGTTCGTCAGCAAGGAACGAGAACAGTTTCTAGAACGATGCGATAAGGAATCGATACCGACCTCTAGCGGCGGGCCTGGGGTTTGTAGCTTCGAGGGAGAATGAGAGCCACATAGGCCAAGAAGCAGCAGTTGTGGGGTCTGGGCGAGAGGTATGTGTCGCGTTGCGAAGTCGCGCACTCAGGCTGTGGAGCAAGGATGGCAACGAGGCTGACGAGGCAGTACGTAACGAAATAGAGTAAAGTCGAATCACGTTGATGCGTCATATAGTCGCGAGAATCACGTTAATTACGGGCGATGAGCTTGCTTCTTTTCTGTGTGGTCAGATCTGCTGGCGCAGCAGTCGATCACTTAGAATTGAAGATCCAGGGGAACACTCACGATGGTCTGGGATTCATTTATTAACTGGGCCGCAGAACAACACTCGAAAATTCTGCAAGGGTTTATTTGCTGGCTTTTGGAGCGGACAGCCTGGACAAGGCCAGGATCCAGAACATCCGCTCTCGAGCTGAAGCCGGCCGTCATACCGCGCCATATTTTGTTGAAGACGTCAAAACAGTGATGCTGATTCTGGCATAGTCCCGGCTGACAAGGACATCGGTGATTAGTGTGGGTCCTGCTAGAAGAACTGCCGCAAATAGGAAGGTTTCAGCACAAGGTTGTAGCACGCGCTAACCTCAAGCCAAAAGATTCTATCTGCGCGAGTGTTGCGACATTAGGTTGATGCTTCATACAAAGACTCTTCAGTCAATGGAAGCTGCTAAGAGTCGTGGCGCAAGAGCCACAGCCATTGGCCGTGGATCAGGATGCCAAACCTTGGAATCTTCCTTGAAGACACATAGTGTTCAATGTTGTTTCGGATCTAGCAACCTATGTCTTAATCAGCGTTTATTATGTTCGCCCAAGGCCAGGTAATAAAATAGCGATGAGAGTGAACGGTGATTGGATGGTAGCCGGCCACAAGTAAAGTGTTGCTACGATATGTTTTCAAGTCGTTCAAGCCGTGTTGGCTCCGAGTCGGAACTGGTGGAATGATGGCTCGGGAACAGCCTAGTCACGGTGCCTGACACCAAAAGACAAGGACATCCGATTTTCTTCAATCAACAACCCCGCACAGAAGGACCTAGTTCTACTAGGAACTTGCAACTACGAGTTTCTTAGATTAATTGCAACACAAAATATTATGGGATGTGACTAAATTGGTGCGGTGCACATTAGATATGGCAACTAAGGTGTGTTTTCGTGCAAGCAAGTGATTGAGAGGTGCAGACTTTGCGGTTAACTCGTGAACAACGATACGAATAGAACAGAACCAAAGATAAGATGTGTCGGATGAATCGGTGCCTTTCGGAGTGTTATGTGGCACGGGCAGGAACAGCAGGGGATGCGGATCTGGCTGTGGGTCTGATCAGAACGGGCGATTCCAAGACTCTTTCTTCGGCGTCGTGGAAGATCTCGCGCACACCGACAAACTGTCTTGGCTGATGCCTCGATGAATAGGCACCGCATGCGAACTGCGTACACTGCAGCTTCTGCGGTCGGCACTTGTCGCCCATGTCCCTGTCGCACATTGGGCATGTATGCGTCCCATGTAAATACCTAGCTGTGTCCCATACAATTTTGCAGACTCGGGCGTATGTCTGCTACGTTCTGCAAAGTACATTCAATCGCTTCCCATGACTCGCGATTCGAGAATTGCATACTAGTAAGCACAGCCACGCGTACGTGTCAGCTGGAGTTCGGAGCATTGGGATGGCACTTAGACACTTGCTTGTGTGCCATGAGGGTAGGACGACGTAACCATGCGAAAGCACATTTCACAAATCTACGTACTTCCCCGTTACTTCTAGCTTACGTGTCTGTGACGTTCAGTGAGCTTGGACAAGATCAGGACCACTCTCTGGAAGCGCAGCCAAGTATCGACCCCGATGGTCGGTCGCGCTTCACTTCCAGATAAGCATTGTTGATCCGTGAAGCGAAGTAAGAGGTTAGTTACTCTTTCACACCAACGCAGTTCCAAGAAGCAACTTGACCTGCCAGTGGTACGTCTCTGCCTGTATCACACCATGGGAGCTGACGTGGTGAGACTGATTGAGAAAAGGTGATGGAGAGAGTAATTGAAAAGCTAAATTACCTGAGAGAGTGAGCCAGTGGAGGAGAGAATCGGTCGGGGTCGTGAGTATGAAAATCACGTGGAAACTGGGCCAGTCGAGCGGAGCTCAAACAAGATGTGAGCGTCTGCATGGTTCCCACGATGAGCCTCCGCGAGCCACGTTTAACACTCAATCCCAGTGAATTTACTGTATGGATTCCATGAGTTATCTCTGTCTGGCCCGTAAGCCCTAGCCCTATTGTATCTCCGGTATATTCTGCCCTCCTACTGCCTCAGGTTATTGTACTATAGACCGCGTGTGTCATTCCTCCCTCTATTTGCCTCCCCGAGAGTCGAGGCCCTCACCGTTGACTAACACACTGCTCTTTCGTTCGTTATCTCTGCCCCGAGGTGTAACGTCAGGGTTATGCTTCTACTGTATGTCTGTTCCTTGGTACAGCTATCATTCACTTTGCGCGCCTATCATCCATATCTATGTCACCTGACACATCGTCGTGGGACTCTGCATGTACCCGTACACGAGGCAGCGCCGTGTACTAGTACCTGGTGAACGATCCCCGTCTTCTCCCTAATCACCCATCGATCCCCCCAACACAAGCTAATACCTCGCCACTGGTCCTATGTCAAGGACATCCCCCGCTACTTCCTCAGGATCCTGTTCCAGTTTTCATACTATTTTCTGTGATGCCTTGGAGAGGTATCGCGAGAAGACGAAGAAAAACCTTTTTGTACATCCACTCATCACCGATCTCCAAAACTGCGACCTTCCTAGCGACATTCTCACCGTCCTTGACAAGAAGTACAATCTTCAAGATTTCATTCAGTGTCAGAGCGGCGAGAAGTCATCTGAACAGTGGCTCAACGCAACATTTACCGTCATCGCTTCGTTTTCTGCTGCCCTTGGTGAGGGTGTTGGTCTGGTAAGTATCAAAGGTTATGTTGTGAACCACCAACCATCAAATACTTGTTTTTCAGGTATTCTCACCCGCGAAAGTCATTTTTGCCGGAATCGGTGTCCTTCTTATAGTGAGTGCTTTCGCTAGTTTGTGCAGACCATTCTGAGACGAAGGTTTATTAGGCGGCCAAGGATGTTCGCGCGAACGAAGATGCGCTCGTCGACATCTTTGGGCGTATAGAAAGCTTTTTCAGACGCCTCGAGATTTACACCGAAGTGCCACCGACTAATGTGATGAAGGAATTGATTGTCCGAATAATGGTTCAAGTTCTCGAAGTTCTTGCTGTTGCGACGAAAGAGATCAAGCAGCGATTCGCAAGTGAGTTGGTCATTGTGGATATACGACAGTTGACGCATCCACATTCAGAAAAATACATGAAGAAACTGATAGGAAGAACTGACACCGAAGATGCGCTGAAGAAGCTAGACAAACTAACACATGAGGAGGCTCTGATGGCGAGTGCAGAAGCAGTGAGGCTTGCAAGAAGCATCGACGACAAGACGGATAAGGTCATTGATGGTGCGCAACCTGTGTCTAATTCACCTCCATCATTATCCTCAACATTTCGAGAGTAGCGATGCAACAGATCGAGGACGATTTAGGTGGTCTGACCCGTTAGTGATCTTCTAACCTGGGTGATACCGGATAGAATGGCTCAAAATATTGCAGGAGGCCAGCTGCAAGACAATTTTCAAAGATGGCTATCTCCTCCAGATCCGTCGATAAATTTTAATACAGCGCGCAAAGCTTATCACGATGGGACTGCCACATGGTTCACTCAAGGTATAATCTTCAAGCGTTGGAAAGCCTTAGGCTCTGAGAACTTGCTATGGATTCATGGAAAAGGTATACCCTTTTACTTAAAGCCCCTTGGTCCTTGCTAATACCTCCCTGTCTTGATAGCGGGGTCGGGGAAAAGTATCCTTAGGTACATTTATTCACTCACCTGCTGCTCTAAGGGAACTCATATTTTTGCCAAGCTCGGCGGTCATCCAGGACGTATCCGACGCAGGGGCATCCTACCTAATATATTTCTTTTTCGACTTTAAGGACATCGCAAAGCAGGATAACCGTGCTTTACTCTCTTCCTTCCTCATCCAACTCTCCGCTCAATCCAATCCATGCTTCAAAACTCTTTTCGGCATGTACTCCAAACATGATCGTGGTTCACGGCAACCCAGCGAGGGCGCGCTTTTAGAATGCCTTAAAGACATGCTTAGGGCTTTGGGACAAGCACCAATCTATCTTATCGTCGATGCTCTCGACGAATGCCCTAACACTTCAAAATCTCCGGGGGCTCCGCGCTCACGTCACGAGGTCTTGGATGTGGTGAAGGAACTCGTCGAGCTGTGCCTTCCAACGTTGCATATCTGTGTAACGAGTCGCCCCGAGTTCGATATCAGAAATTCTCTGGAAAAACTGGCATCTTTCAAGGTGTCTCTGCACGACCAAGACGGCCAGAAGCGAGATATCGCTGAATATGTCCGCTCTGTCGTTTATTCAGACAAGGAGCTAGTGATGATGAAATGGGGAGAGGATATTAGAAACTTGGTTATTGAGACACTCTCTGACAAAGCCGACGGAATGTACGAGTGTTGTTCTTTATTCATAACGCTTTCTCAGACAGTTATTCAGGTTTCGTTGGATCGTGTGTCAGCTGGACGCTTTGCGAGAATGTCTCGCAAGAAATGTAGAACGAGTCCTCAACGAATTGCCTAAATCTCTCGATGAAACGTATGCACGCGTGCTGCGGGAGATCGGCGAGTCAAACCGAGAAGACGTCTACCGTTTATTGCAATGCCTCGTTGTGTCTATGCGCCCACTTCGTGTCGAGGAACTTGCGGAAGTCCTCGCTGTTGACTTCGATGGCGATAAAGGGATTCCAAAGTTGAAACCGGACTGGCGGTGGGAGGACCAAGAGCAAGCCCTTCAGGCAGCATGCTCTAGCTTGATTGCCATTGTCGACGTCGGTCGTTCGCGGGTGGTGCAATTCTCACACTTCTCGGTAAAGGAGTTCCTGACGTCACCTCGCCTTGCTGCTTCAAGTGGAGATGTCTCGCGGTATCATATTTCCCTCTATCCTGCTCACACGATCCTCGCACAAGCTTGCATAAGCGTCCTACTGCGGTTGGACCGACCCGCTGCCAGGGATAGCACTGTGAAGAGCCTTCCTCTGGCCGAATATGCTGCCGTCCACTGGGTCAAACACGCGCAGTTCGAGGACGTGTCGTCACGCATACGAGAAGGGATGGAAGTTTTTTTTAACTCGAACAATCCATATTTTGCAGCATGGCTCAGGTTGCACGATATAGACTCCGAGCCACCCGGATCCGACTTTAGCCACCGCACTGAGGAGAAATTAGAGGCAACACCCCTATACTACGCCGCTCTCTGTGGGTTTCATGACTTGATAGGACCCCTCATTGTCAATCATCCTCAGCATGTGAATGCTTGCGGCGGTGACTCCTACACCACACCGCTGGTAGCAGCATTGGCGAAGAACTACTTCCAGATCGCAGAGTTACTCTATCAACACAGTGCAAACGTTGAGGTCCGGGGGGTTGAGGAGCAGACTCCACTACATTCTGCGGCTCGCCGGGGATCCACCGAAATTGTGCGGTGGCTACTCAACCATGGCGCAGATGCGAACGCTCAGGAGGTGGACAGCTGGACTCCGCTGCATTGGGCAGGTTGCAATGGACACGTCGAGGTCGCTCGGATTTTGCTCGAGCACAATGCAGACATCAAGTCTCTGAGTCGCTGGGGCTCAACTCCGTTCCACATAGCATCGACAGAGGGTCACCTTGATTTCGTTCGATTCTTGCTTGGCCAACATGGTGTAGATGTGAACGCACGGGATAATCACGACTTGACCCCGTTACACCGTGCGGTCCGTGACTCTAACTCTAACAACAAGAATACTATAGAGGTCGCGCGCCTGTTGCTCGAGCATGGTGCGGACGTGGAAGCGGTGGATGACGAGGGCAGGACCGCATTCCATATGGCGTCGTCTAAAGGACGTCACGATATCGCGAAACTGCTGTCAGAGCATGGCGCCAAGTGAAGGCACAAACATTGTGGCGTTTACCTAAGCGTAGGGATACCACGCGATGACCTCTTTTCATCGTTTTTTGTATTTTTATATGCGACAATTCGTGATCACTACGGATTTACCACACGAAGAACAGGACTTCAGTTAGCGCTGCCTCAGTTGTACACACACAGTATTCGTTTTCGGCTGGCGTTGATATAGCCTGGAGGCACCATTTTCTTCCAACATCGAAACGAATGGCCATTCTTATATGCTGTACAGTTCGAGGAATAAACGAATCGTTACTACCGCTAACAGCAGCAATCTGCGACGAAACGCGGCGGAGAGTTCACCGCAAGAGACGAGTGAGACGGCTATTGGGTTGGTAGCGGCATAGATATGATGAGCGAGGCGCGCTCGGAGCCTAGACATCGAAGACACTTATTCTGGTGGAGCAGGGGCTAATCAACACCACCATATGAGACGTCCTGGGCTGGCACGCCGCAACGATTAGGTGTCGGGAGACCAGGCGACAACGTCGACGGTTCCTGTGATCGTACAACGACACACTCAGCCATTAACGCACTCGGTGGAAGTCTGTATTATTATTTCTTAAAACGCAACTCGTCATTCTCTACACATACGTAGATACAGACACACCTGCTGATGAATGACCCGTATCACCTTCAGACATACTACTTTACCCCAATAAATGGTGCCGCCTGGCTGTTTTAACGGCCAACATCCATCCTGCTGCCACCGCTGGCCGTGCTGTACATCACGTGGTGTTTACACTGGTACAACGTGACGACTGCGGTCGGGAGCGAGACGCTATGCACGTTGATGTGATGCGCCGTTTTGGTGCGCGCACCAGGGTCGAATCTGGGTCGACCTCGGCTCCGTCGAGCCGTATCAGTTCTGGGCAGCGGAGCGTAAGCATTTGGATTTTTTGCAAAGGGAGGAGAGTGAGGTGCTCAGCCTGTCGGGAAGAAAGATATCATCCTGGTACTCCATATGCAGGACCAAGTTTATTTTTAATATCGAGAGGAGCAGAGGGCACATATCGGTCGTCCTTGACTATCATACCTTCATTGCCAATGACAATGGTGTAGGTGGCCTCATCCTCCATGTCGATACCCACATCTGTGGAGGGACTTCCTCACCTGGCTCAGCGTCCATCGCCTTCGCGTCTGTCTGACTCGCTGAACCAACCTTCAAGCACAAATGGTGAGCTGGGTACACTCACCTGTGCGATTCCCATAGTCTCGTACCAGGCAAAATCTACCTCCCACTCCCGGAGGGTGAAAGAATATGCAGCATGCTGCGCGGAGGGCTTGAAGAAGAACGAGATCTTGTGGCTGTCCCAATTAATGAGGATTTGTTGCACCATAGCGAGGATGTTGAGGGTGCTGCCTTGCCAGAAAGAGTAACACTGGTTTAGGATGCGGGGATGCGGGGAGTAGTAGAGGGGGGGAAGGGGACTGGACTTCAAGAAGGTGCCCTATTCTGAGCGCGAGTATGGTCAGAAACACAAGCGTCGAGGTGGACCCAGCCAGGTCGTAGATCTTCGTCAGATTTTCAGTTCTGCTCCCGTCATGGTCAAAGATGACGCCCGGTGAGTCGAGGATCCACAGGTTGCACTCAAATCGGAGAGAATGCATGTCCTTTGCATGCCTCGACCGCACCGCACACATCATCAATCAAGTGGCAAAATCTCCCCCGGCTCGAGCAAGAAAACGACATACCCAGGCGCATCTGAGGGGTGTCGACTAGACTGCTCTTGCTGAGACCCGAGAAGCCGGTAAACGGCAAAGGTGGTGCTCTGTGCTTGCACACGGCTCGTACGCCTTGAAAAGAAGCTGGGACCACCGTAGATCTGGAGCGGAAGTGTTTCAGCAAGGCCTGGAAGCCGTCACGTCAACATCACTAAAAAAGTCAAAGTCTCACGGGGCCTCCCAGTGCTCATGCGGCTGACTAATCTTACAGAGACTCACATGGCATCGTGAGCCATTGTGCCCCTGAGGTAAATTATGCATCCAACTTGCGAGTTCAGTGTAAGAATGTAATGTACTTGTGAGTTCTACATCAGCTCAGAACCAATTCATACTTTCCCATGAGTTATTGTCCAGTCATATTAATATTTGTGAGGTCAGTATGAGAATGCAATTCACTTGTTAGCTGGTGTGAGTTCAATGCCAGCTCAAAACAATCTCATGCTTGTCTGTGAGTAGATGTCTTAGGCATTTATCACTTGTGAACGTGTTGTGAGGTCACATCACTAAATGGGAAAGTCAAATGAGGCCTCCTAGTTCCCACACATTTGATGTAATCTTACAAAGACTCATGCGGGTTGTGAGCCATTAGGGGAGATCACACCAAAGGTTTATGGGCCATTTAAGCCTTCATTTAGAGTCTTGTTTTGAG
>QLOS01003641.1:0-25358 GCA_003313725.1 Russula sp. MG48 | reverse complement strand
ATGAAACAAAGAAGGCTGTCCAATCTAGCATCCTGTCTCTGTTATTTAGTCCTCCATCTGACGAGGAACGCATATCTGTTTTCTCCATGTGTGGTCAGATTTGCAAGGATGGGGGTCTGAAGTTCTCCACAGTGCTACAGGAACCGCTCATAGAGGGACAAACTCCAGTCTATTGGGCTATCCTCAACAGGCCTAGGGCATCATCTCAAGATGACGACGCGGCTTGGGATGCCCTCGTAGTCGCCCTCTTGGACGAATGCGGGTCTCTTAGCGAGACTACCGTCACTTCGGTTCGCCTTGCATGCATGCTGACGTCGAACAATGCACTTCTCCAATACTTGTTCTGGCATTTTCGGGCGCTTTCCCCACTCTCCTCCAGTGATATTATAATGTTGCGCCCCCTAGGCGGAGGGGACGCCGTCGATGTGGAGGAGACGCACGACGGTACAGGAACATTTGTTGCCCATATCAAGATGCGGCGATTCCGGATGCGAATGCGTGTGTCCAAGTGCGTTAAAGTCGAGTTCGTCACGTCTGGTAAGCCTATTTATACTGTCGTCAGAAAGATATCTGACTATTTAACGCAGAGCGGATTTGGACGATTGCTTTCTCCACCACTGAGCGTACGGCGAATGGTCGCTCCGAAACCATATGGTTATTGTCACTTGGGTTGGCCTATAACTCCACACCTGCATGGGTGGATGCAGACTTTTTTGTCTCGGGACATTCCCAGGTAGCCAATCAACCCGATGCACACGAACCCATATTTGTCGTTCCTCTCGGCAGCGATGCCCGCGAACTCAAGCCGGGTCCTGAAAATGCAATTCAAGTGCGACTGGACAATTTGCCCATGGGTCCTCACTTACTGAATGAGTTCGTAAAGACAAATTCCGTTTGCGTTTCGATCGATACTGATTCCTCACCCGAAGATCATCGGCACTTGTTGATTCTGATGAAACTCTCCATGCCCAATTTAACGCCAGGTTAACCCAGCCTACACCACCCCCTCTCGGCCTCGATAACTCTGACAGTGCGAGTCGAGTATCTTCGGCACTGGAAACCATGACTATCAGCTCACACTCAGAGCCATCATCCTCTTCGAGGGCCACACGTAAAGGCAAGAAAGCTCAGGTAGAAAAAGAGAAACCTGTCTACACAAGTCTACGGAGAGGGGGCCGCTAGACAGCAAGACTGGTCCGCTTGAATCCCTGCGGCTTAGACGGTCGTTGTTTTCAGGGACAAGTCCTATAGCTACATAAGCCTTCTTCTCAGCGACCAGGTCGATCAGTCCTTTGCAACTGATCCAACACGCAGAGGTACACACGTGCCCAGGACTCTGTCCCGGGGTGGTGATACATCATCTTACATCAATCGTATACCCCCTCAATTCCACGGTAATGTACTGTATGCCATCGCGTTTATCCACGCATTTAAACCTACCTCATCCGGATTTCGAAAACAGCGAATCCGCGTTCTGATGGCTGAGAAAGTCGTGGAGATAGAGCGGATCATGTCTGCCTGTCCGATTAGCGACACTCTGATCACCCGAGATACAGCATTACGTCGAGTAGAACCTAGAAGAGTGCTGTAGTTGGCAGTGTTAGCATCGCCTCGCTGTACTATCATTGATGGGTAATTGCAAAATCTGAAGAAACATTTTTATTGCCTCAACTACGAATGCTATAGACAAACAGTCTTCTCTAGGTTGTTAAGTATTGTCTTCAGCTCATCTAACACATTTTTAGATGAAGCCTCGTTTTGCCAGAAGCAAGCTGGTGAGTACGAAAGTGATGGGGATCTGCAAAATCCGTCACGTTTTGTCATAGTGACGTTTCAACCTCCGCTTAACCTCCGCTTCGGCATTACTGAGTGCATTTCAGACGCGAAAGACGACAGACGACACGCGTGGCGGAGTTTGAACTCCGCAATCCCGTCCCGTCCTCAATCCCATCCTGTCACGCTCATGCCAATCCCCACTGGAAGCATTATTCTATCCAGAGAATCAATATCCAATCGATCCCTTGAGGTATTAGATATATCTTGTTTTTTGTTCCGATTTTTGTGATGCATTTTAAGGCTTCTATTTCGGTATTTCGCTGAAACAGGTGATTTTCACCTCTCGTCGTATTTTTAAAACCACCGAGTGCTTGTTTCTGCTCATTTAAAATTTTGAAAAGACATTCTGGTATACTATCTGACAAGTCTGTAAATTGAGCTGAGGAGCGGATCAGCGGAGCGAGCTCTAAAAATGATTTTTCACAAGTAGATGCATTTTGCACACGTTGATCAATGATAGTAAACCCGGGTGCTCATTCAGAATACCAGGCTACCAACAGACCCTCCGTAGCCACTGGATTTGATAGGGATCAACCTTTGCAGCTTAGAGGGGAAGCTTTATCAATCACCGTTCCAGCTAGTGTGTATCTGTATAGTCGCAGGCTCGAAGGTGACAAGACAGTAACCACTTGTACGCCATAAAGACATCGGCGGATATAAGCCACACAACTTTAGGCTGGCGCTATGATAGGTCATCGAAACTTGTTTGAGCGAGCGCAAGGTATGCCTATCGCGATTTGACGGTAGGCCGTCCCGAAGGTCACTCGCGATTGGAGCGATTAGAGCGAGTGGAAAAAATGGGTGCGTGGGAGCGCATCATTGATCTCTAGTACAGTCAGTACAGTACAGTAGTGCAATCGAGTACAGCACGCCTCCCTGCAGACAACTATTTGGTCGATACGGCGCAGCGCTCTGCCTTTGTGCCAGTGACAAACAGTCGCAAGCAATGCAACCTTGAAACTGTACCCCAAGACACGACTTTCGAGTATGCAGAACTGCAATCGCAGTTGAAATCATTACAAATTGAGGTAACTAGAATTCCGTGTGATACTCTGATGTATCTGATGCGAAGGAACAAACAGGTCTCAGGCGGCCATTCATGCCGTGTTACTATAGTAAGTGGTAAGACCGTGTGTAAGCCTCACTGGCTTGCACCTTGTACTGGGACATCGTCTCACAAGTACGTAAGAATAATCCGGATGGGAAAGTTGGTTTCAGTCCCAATGGTTGTAGATAGGGCTGAGCTGGTATGGTATAGGTAAACCCCCCCATATCTGTGACAAATCCGCTTCAGGGCCCAGACATAGTAGCCGTCAATAACCATCGCTACGTCAGAGTGGTTTTACTCTTCTAAATCTGTCCGGAACTTCTGGATTTCTACCAAGACACATCGGGGTGCTCTGCGCCTTACTTAATCATCCCCGCTCCTACACCAATTATCCAGGGAACGGTATTTGGAAAAAGCAAATGCGATGCTCAGTTCGCGCCCTCAGAACCCTAGGTCCATTTATGTACTCGTGGCCGGGATAGACATACTAGTCGCATGTCCCTCTTAAGACCGGGACCAGGTACTGTGAGCAAAAAATGGCAGGGTACTGTAGCCAACTAAACGTCCCCTCTTTTGACTGGGACAACTCCATTCTCAAAAGATGTCAGTCTCTGGCGCGCCCTCAGACTCGCCACCTCCACCCCTTTATCTTCCACAGAGATCACATTATAACTCGACCGGAAAATAGAGGGCCCCGCGACCGCAAGCTCCTGCCCCAATGCAATCTCATCCAGTATATTGCAGCGACTGGCTAAGAAACGGAGCGATACCGGTGAGTCCCGTTCAGTAGTCCCGTTTTTTGTTCAAAACCAGCATGCATCTTAGTGATTTGCCTGCGGCCATTAATAATGAGGGGGTGGCAGCTGGAGATGCTAACGACGCCCTGGATGAACGCAAAGCCATCAAGACTGATTTCATTTGCGACGATCCCTCGTACGACCCGCAGGTGGCGAACGCATCTTCGGATAGCCACATTGATTGCGCAGCGCACACCATCTTCCAGCCAGTGCTACTTTGTCAGTGTCATCGGGGGATCCTGGTTTGACATTGCAGAATCCGCGTTTGGGCTCACCCTCATGGGGGAGTTCATCATCAAGGTCGTCGCCGACGGGTTCCTCTTCACCCTAAACGCGTATGTGCGGAGCATCTGGAACACCCTCGATTCCTTCATCATGGTCGGCCTCTTCGTCAACGTCACTACAGGCTTGGTCTTCATCGGTGGTCTCAGTCGGTTTACTCGTGCGCTAAAGGCGCTGCGGGCGCTCAAACTGATCACACTGATCGAGAAGACGCGTTCGACGTTTGAATCATTGATTTTCTCGGGTATCTTGCGTATCCTCGATGCAGCCTCCTCGTCATGCTCTACACGATCCACTACGTCGTGTAGGGCCTAAAAATCTTTGTGGGCCTGATAAACACGTGCAACGACGGGAATTTGTCGGGCTTGTCTGACTGCATCAACGAGTACGAGAACAACATCGTGACCAACAGCAACGGTGGCCCCGCCTTTGCATTCTCTGTCCCGCACGTGTGGGTGAATGCGGCCCCGTCGACAAAGTTCTCCTTTGATTCGTTCCGCGCGTCCTTGCTCATACTCTTTGAGATTGTCTCGCTCGGCGAGGGCTGGATCGACGTCATGAACGTCTTGACGGGCATCATGGACCGCAATCAACAGCTGCAGACAAACGCGTCGCAAGTCTACGCTATCTTTTTCGTCATATACAACCTGCTCGTTGGTATCGTTAATCCTCACGCTATTCGTCAAGTGAGGCACTCAATCTAATCTACGCACTCAGTGACTACAAACTTCACTAGTATCATCATTGGCAATTTTAGAACAACGGGTAGTATGGCTCAGCCACAGAGGGAGTGGATTGATCTTCAAAAGTTGATCAAGCGCCAACGGCCGTCCAACAGACCCAAAATGCGGCCCACGTGGTCGTTCAGATGTTTCGACTGCGCAGTGTACAATTGTTTATTGTTCACATTTTCGCGCTCATGTGAATATCTCTAAAGTCTATGTTGAAGAGAAGAGACTAAGCTCTAGACCCCCTCTTCGTTGAACTTCATTCCCTCATGCGACTTCGCAGACGACTTCTTTTTCTTCGTCACCGTCATGTGTGTGGTGGACATCGTCGTGCGCTTCTACGGGCTCGGATAGCAAAGCTTCCTCACCAATACATTTGTCATCGTCGCTACGGGTAGTCTGCTTACGACCATCTCTGTGCGAGTCGGCGGCGGCGGCGACGCTATCGATCAACTGCAAAAGCTGTTCCTAGTCAGCATTGCGTTCAAGTTGGTACAACGGATGAACAACCTGAACAAGCTGTTCAAGACTGCTGTGTACGTCGCAAGATGACCTGCCTTGTCCTCTTCTCTCATGAGCCCCTACTTTTCAGTGCCAGTCTGTCGGTCATTATCAGCCTGCTTTCGCTCTGGCTCGTTATTTTCATTTTTGTGGAGACTTTCAGCCTGACTAAGGGTAACACGGCGGAGACTCGTGATCAGAATTACTCGACGATGGGAAATGCGCTCGTCATGCTCGCGTTCATGACCTCTGGGTGGGTACTACTACATGTTCTAGTTGAATACGCACGACCGAAGCAGTTGGCTGGGTGCCATTTTGTGGAGAGGGGTCTACGGAGGGTTTTATTGAGAACCAAAGCCGGCTGTCTTCATAGAAATGGTTTAGCCTGAGGGTGAATTCTCGTGGCTTGGCTTGCTTGCATCAACAAATTGGTTGGAAAATCCTGAACATGAAGTGTTATGAAGTCCCATCCCAAAAGTCAAAATGCCCCGGAATCCCACATTAGGGGATTACAGGTTGCGTTTTCACGCCGATTTCGGCTTAGAGTTCATGTTTGATTTCATCTGAGTGGAAAAACTTGTTTTCGTCTGCTGTTAAACTCTGGACAACTGCATTCCAACGTGGTTTTGATCGGCATGACAGTTGGGTTTGAAAACCGCGAAGGTGGCCCATGCTCTTGTTGCCCACCACTCGCCTCGTTCTATAGTCGTGTAGTTCATCAGAAGCGAGGGAGTTGCCACTGTCCTCAGATTTGTGATTAGGGTCAGAGTAATTATCCTCGTAGATTTGGGCCTCTGTTTCGGCCATAGCCTGAGCAAGGATTGCTTGGTGGAGGGCATTTGCTGCGGCTTGCTGCCTGTTGGATTTACGTGGCATCTACTAAGCGTAGCCAGCTCGTCGAGGCAGCTCAGGCCGCATACCACTCGCTCGACTTTACAGTGTTTCAGTCTCCGAAAACCTCCAAGGCAACAAAGTCAAGGTGAAATCAAATATAATTAGGGGGGTGTCAAACGTGCATCTGATTTCAACCAATTTCAGGAAAAAGGTCAGACGAAATCAAACCCGAAATCTACTAAGCCGAAATCGGCGTGAAAACGCAACCCTGTAATCCCCTATTATTAGAAAACCCCCTTTTACGACAATTGCTGAAATAGTTTTATGGACCTTGTGATGAATTTCTGAGTTTATAGGTTTTTGGCTGTTATGAGAGATTATAGGTGTTTATAATATATTTTGATCTATTGTAGACTATAACTTATAATAGTTGTTTATCTTGCAACGAGTTTGGAAGTTATGAGACATTTCGAGTACAGGATGAAGATGAGGCATCCATCCAATCACGGCGCGGGGATCCGGTGCATGTACTTCTTGTGATAGAAGTGGCTGGCGAGCGGGTGAGCGGGAGATTTGCGATATGTGAGGTGCGCACGTCTGTACTAGCATGCAGACAGATGCTGCACAGCACCGACGCCCGCGCAGGCGATGGCAGTGGCACAAGTACAGAGGCAACGAGAGGAGCAAGCGCGTGCCCATGGCCGGGTTGCGCTGCATACTGTGACTGGTACCCAGAAGCTGTATAAGACGCTGCTGGCACCATCACGTAAGGTGCGATAGGCTCTGAGTTCTCTGTATTTGCGTCAGGCTCTGGCCTGTATGAAGCCCCTGAATGGTACTCACGCGGGACGAGCAACGGAGGGGCTGACGTAACACTGGGACTCCCATGTTCGCTGTGAGAGCACCCGTGAGAATGGGAGCGCGAATGTCCGTGCGACGACTGGGAACGGTGATGGTGGTGATGGTCGCTGGAGTGAGAATGTGTACATAGGCGAGAATGATGGCCTCGTGACCTGGTGATGAGAATGCTCAGCTTGTTGGGAATGACTATTGTGAATGCCTTATCTCAATGTAGATTGGTGTAGGACTAGAGGACGGTAGGTGAGCCGGGGAGCTGTTTATTGCGACAAATTTGCCCAGAACAAATGGTGTCAAAAGAAAGAAACCTACGGAGCAGGGCTAGGTGCCAACGAGCTGGAAAGAGGATGACCGTGGTGGTGGGGGTCCCTGTGATGGCTGCTAGAGTGCAGATGCAAGCAAGAACGATGTCCGTGCGCGCAAGACATGAGGGACACGTTAGGATGTCTGTCCTCTCACATTGACAGCAAGCAAACGCACTCGAGGTTGGGGCTCTGAGGAAGTTGATGGCCCGTCATCCTCAGGCTGTGACTCACACGCGCTTAAGTACGGACAAAGCACTGTTCACGAGCTGGGACGTACGAAGTCGGAGACTGAGTCAAACTCGGTGCATTTGACGGGACTGGCTGCGCGAGTTGAGGTTGTCTGCGGGAACACAAGGATGGCAAAGCCATTACATTGTAAAAAAGTGACCGTGTGGTCCGCGCCCGGTCGTCTTGGCGCTCCTGTTCGTCGTGTTGCATTATGTGTGAGCTTACACAGAGGACTTGCGCGCAAAGGTGTGCGAAGAACAGTAAATATAGTGGAACTTGTACCATGTAACGTGGCGAAGAACGAGCCATTGAGCCACCTCCGGCGTTGCGAGACAAGCACCTGATGTGAGGAGCCGTCAAAGTCAAGAATCATTCTGAGGCGGATGTCACCCGCCTGTACGGTGTGACAGACCGACTTCTGATGGGACTGTGGGGATCGCAGGCGTAACAGTGCCTGTGGCTCGAACTCCACAGGGGTTTCTTCTGATGCTGGAAACTCATCGCTGAACATCTTGAGGTGTCTGTAGGCCAAGTTGTGGACGTCGGCAGTAAAAGACGTCTCGCTTTTGTGCGGCATCTTAGACCCACATTGAACGCTTCAGTGTGCCAAATCCCCGAATGGTTGCCATAGTTTTAGCTACAAGCCACTAGCCCGTACCAGGAAAGGAGGTCCTCTATGAGCCAATTCGGTTCGTGAAAGAAAGTATAGTAAGCCATTAACTGTTTGAACCGAACTGTATCTCAAATACTTTTCGGTGGATTACGGACTCCGGTTCCTGCGCTTCTGATTTCATTTTGGCATCTGCGATGAACGATATTATTCTCCCAAAGAGCCTGAGGGACTTGCTTCGCACAGGAAGGGGAACAGACGGCAGTGGCTTGTATGTGCTAGTAGTGGGCAGACTCGGAGTATTGGCCTTTGGGAGGGATTTTGGAACAAGATCTGAGGCGTGGTAGATGATAACATCGGCATGGCCCAGGGGGGCGGGGCCCAATGGAAACCTTCCAAACTTGATGACGTACAGCCTGTACAGGATCCTGTAGGGTGACTTTGTCCCCTCGGCGTCATGTCACAATCGCGCTATGCCACCTGCGCAGGACGTAGGCGTGTGCCATATGGTGCAGGGCCCGCCGCGCCGCATCCACGTGTCTTGCCAGTTGTGCGGGTCCCCCAGTTAGTCAGCGATAAGTTGATTATGTGAGAAACAATAAATGATAAATTACCAGGTTTAAAATGAAAAAATTGGGAATATCTGAAATACATGTAGTTCAATAACTCTCAGGGAACTGAGATTTTGGGATGACCGATATGCAGCAGGGAGTCGCAGAAAGTCAAGTTACATGTTCAAATCTATCCGCAAGACGCAGACGGTTCGAAAGGTATCGCCTTTGTGTGAGGAGACAAGGTTGTCAGCTAACACCGCTATCGAAGAGCTTGTAGTCCGCCGTCACAGATCAAAGTTCCTGCGCTCTACGTTTGGAAACCATTCCTTGCGCATTCCGTGCGCCGGGACCTTGTAAAGCTTCGTAACTTACGGACGATCGCAATGAAGGGATTAGGTTCTCAGCACCTAGAGCATGACAGGTGAATCCGATGTTCGTGATATCCCGAGGTATTCGCTACTTACCGTTATCACTGTGTCACGTCAGAGCGCCCCCCTCCCATCGGTTGTTGTGCCGTGGGTAGGAGGGGAATCAGAGATACCGGACATCAAGAGACTAAAAATGACACGTTATGATGCTGCCATAGCGTAGCACTTTTGAGTCAGGGTCTTGTTTAGGAATAATATATCCTGACTTGAGTTCGGGCAACCGACTTGTACAATCGACAGGCGTCAAACAGCACTGCCCGTGGATAAGAGCTGTATGTCACCTTTATTCAATTGAGCCGTCATTTTGGGCTAAAGAACGGCGGCTTGTGACCTTTTTCGGTGAAAGCTGCCAGCTGGCCTGGGCTGAGAGGTCAAATGCCAAAAATATATAGGTCGGATTTGCAGTGGGAAAAATCGACAATGTGCCTGCATGCGCCCTGGTCACTGCCTGCCAGTGCCTCCAACCAAGCCGTCATTATCAACTTCATAACTTAGGTATCTCCTAGAAATGTGACCGTCGAAATATATATGACATATGTTGAGTTATACAGAGCCGTGTTCCAGACTACCATTTTGTGGCGCTGAGGAGACTGGGACAGCGGACTGCCAACTAAGGGTTCGGGGAAGATAGCTCAATTCCCGCAGCAGGGCGCCTAATGCAGCGAGTTGACTAAACAAGAGACAAAAGGACGGTAGGGTAACCGAATTTCCCCCGCTCTGCCAGTAGCTCATTCGAGGGGTTTACTAGCTGTACTTGGTCTAGATTTGCTTTTGCCTCAAGGCAAGACCGTTTCGCTCCTGAACGATCAGTGGCAGTTCAAGTGAACGCCCCTCACCTCATTTCCGGGTTCAGATGGGCGTAAGACGGTGGCGCTTAAATATACTCTCATTACGAACCCATATGCAGACTGCGGGCTATAAATCAAATCAACGACCAGGTCCGGTCCCCAAATCATTGACCCCAAAGTCCCCGCAATTGTTTCTAGGTCACAACAATTACTAACGGAGAACTTCGAAGCGATGCCACCGGGGCACGATCAGGAATCTAGACTAGGGTCTTGTACCCCCCGCGATCCAGAGCAGGGTATTGTCTCTTCCGAATTGACGTTGCTTCGGCGGACTTCCGAGTCCGCACCACCTCCTTACGCTGGCAGTGGTCCCCCAATGCCCAGCGTTCCTGAAGCCCCATATGCCGTCACTCGGAACCCTCCTTGGCTCGCAGGTCGTCTTGAGGTATCACGTCGGCCACTACCTGCCCCACCAGAGCCGGAAACGGCTACCTTTGGAGAGCCACCCATTTTTCGCCTGTCGCGACCAACATCTTGGGTTGAAGTTGCTGGTTCACCTTCACCTCCCCCCCAATCAACCCCTCTTCCTCCCATCATCACCTCTTCGCCCTCCATGCACTCGTTATCGCCATCTCCACTCGGTAGCTCCTCATCACAGATCTCTCCTGTATCCCAAAGCCCCCGCATTCCCAACCTTCGTTCAACATTCCGCCCATTTAATCTGCTTAGGCTGTCCATAGGGATTCGCAATGCTCCGGCACAGGGTACAGATGCTGCTCGGCAAGTAGCCGAGGAAGCCGCACGAAAGCAAGAAGAGGAAATGGCCCGCCAAGCTGCAGCACGGGATGAAGTAAAGGAGGCTGTCCGATCCAGGATCCTGTCTCTGTTACTTCGTCCTCCATCTGATGAGGAACGCAAATCTATTTTCTCCACGTGTAGTCAGATTTGCAAGAATGGAAGCCTGAAATTCTCCACAGTGCTACAGGAACCGCTCATAGAGGGACAAACTCCAGTCTATTGGGCTATCCTCAACAGGCCTAGGGCATCATCTCAAGATGACGACGCGGCTTGGGATGCCCTCGTAGTCGCCCTCTTGAACGAATGTGGCAGGTCTCTTAGCGAGACTACCGTCACTTCGGTTCGCCTTGCGTGCATGCTGACATCGAACAATGCACTTCTCCAATACCTGTTCTGGCACTTTCAGGCACTTTCCCCGCTCTCCCTCGGTGATGTTCTGATGTTGAGCCCCCAGGGCGGAGGGGACGTCGTCGATGTGGAGGAGACGCAAGACGGTACAGGAATGTTTGTTGCCCGTATCAAGATACGGCGATTCGGGATGCGAATGCGTGTGTCCAAGTGCGTTAAAGTCGAATTCATCACATCTGGTAGGCCTATTTATACTGTCGTCAGAAAGACATCTGACTATTTAACGCAGAGCGGATTTGGACGATGACTTTCTCCACCACCACTGAGCGTACGGCGAATGGTCGGTCAGAAACCATATGGTTATTGTCACTTTGGTTGGCCTGTAACTCCACACCTGCATGTGTGGATGCAGACCTTTTTATCTCGGGACATTCCCAGGTAGCCAATCATCCCGATACACACGGGCCCATATTTGTCATTCCTCTCGGCAACGATGGCCGCGAACTCCAACTGGGTCCCGAAAATGCGATCAGAGTGCGACTGGACAATTTGTCCATTGGTCCTCACTTACTGAATAAGTTCGTCAAGACATTCCGTTTGCTTTTTCTATCGACACTGATTCCTCACCCGAAGATCGTCGGCACTTGTTGATTCTGACGAAACTCTCCATACCCAATTTAACGCCAGGTTAACCCAGCCTACACTACCCTCGCTCGGCCTCGATATTTCTGACAGTGCGAGTCAAGTATCTTCAGCACAGGAGATCCGCGTCTTCACAACTCTACGAAGAGGGGGCCGCTAGACAGCAAGACTGGTCTGCTTGAAGCCCTGCGGCTTAGACAGTCGTTGTCCGGGGACAGGTCCTATAACTACATGAGCCTTTTTCTCGGCAACCAGGTCGATCAGTCCTTTTGCAACTGATCCAACACGCAGAGGTACACACGTGCCCAGGACCCTGTCCCGGGGTGGTGATACATCATCTTACATCAATCGTCTACTCCGTCAGTTCCATGGTAATGTACTATATGCCACCACGTTTATCCACGCATTTGAACCTATCCCATCTGGGTCATGAAAGCAGCCGATCCGCGTTCTGATGGTTGGGAAAGTCGTGGAGATAGAGCGGATCATGTCTGCCTGTCCAATTAGTGACAGTTTGATGCCTCCGCCTCGCTCGAGATATTACGTCGAGTAGAACTCGGAAGAGTGCTGTAGTTGGCAGTGTTAGCACCGCCTCGCTATAAACCCATCCCGGGCACTCATTCGGAATGAACCCAGGCTACCCACGGAGCCACTGGGTTTGATAGGGATCAACCTTTGCAGCTTAGAGGGGAAGCTTTATCAATCACCGTTCCAGCTAGTGTGTATCTGTATTGTCGCGGGCTCGACTCGCGCAGGAAGAGGATGACCAATCACCGGGACACAAAGGTGCCAAGTTAACCACTTGTACGCCATAAAGGCGTCGGCGGAGATAAGCCGCACAGCTTTAGGCCGGTGCTGTGATAGGCTCTCGAGACTTGTTTGAGCGAGCGCAGGGCAGACTTATCTCGATTTGACGGTCCCGAAGGTCAATCGCGATTGGAGCGATTAGAGCGAGTGGAAAAAATGGGTGCGTGGGAGCGGATCATTGATCCCTAGTACAGTACAGTACAGTACAGTAGTGCAATCAAGTACAGCACGCCTCCCTGCAGACACCCTATTAGGTCGATACTGGCGCAGCGCTCTGCCTGTGACAAACAGTCGCAAGCAATGCAACGGCCCGGGATATGAAACTGTATACCCCAAAGACACAGAGTTTCGAGTATTCCGAATCGCAGTTGAAATCATCACAAATTCGTGTGATACTCTGATGTATCTGATGCGAAGGAACAAACAAGTCTCATTCATGCCGTGTGGAGCGGTAAGCACCGCGTGTAGACCTCACCGGGACATCGTCTCACAAGTACGTAAGAATAACCCGGATGGGAAAGTTGGTTTCAGTCCCAATGGAGGTTGTAGATAAGGCTGAGCTGGTATGGTATAGGTAAACCCTCTCATATCTGTGACAAACCCGCTTCAGGGCCCCCAACTCATCTCAACTCAGAGATAGTAGCCGTCAAAACCATCGCTACGTCAGAGTGGTTTTACTCTTCTAAATCTGTCCGGAACTTCTGAATTTCCACCAAGACACACCGGAGCGGCTCTGCGCCTTGCTTAGTCATCCCCTGCTCCTACACCAATTATCCAGAACAATATTTGGAAAAAGCAAATGCGGATGCGGTGCCCAGTTCGCGCCCTCGGAACCCTCGGTCCATTTTTGTACTCGTGGCCGGAATGGATATAGTCGCACGTCCCTCAGAGCTTAAGACCAGGACCAGGTACTGTGAGCAAAAAGTTGCATATATATGGCAGGGTACTGTAGCTAACTAAACGTCCCCTCTTTTTTACTGGGACAACTCCATTCTCAAAAGATGTCAGTCTCTGGCGCGCCCCCAGACTCGCCACCTCCACCCCCTTATCCTCCACAGAGATCACGTTATAACTCGACCGGAAAATATCAGAGGGCCTCGCGACCGCAAGCTCCTGCCCCAGTCGGGCCCATCCCTCTTCCCGTCGTTGATTCCCGTAGCTCATATCAACAGACTCTACCTCCCTTGTCAATCATCGCTGGGGAGACTGCCCAGCGAACTAGATACCGATATGTCCAAACCCCGCCACATTCCTCATCTCGAAACCCCGTTTCTGAATTGCGAGACCATCTTACCCCCCCACCTTCGCCCTCGCCCTCGCCTTCGCCCTCTCCCCCACCACCCTCCTCCCGTTCCTCGTCATCGCCCTCCACCTATTCAGGAACAGCCACAGCTACGCCTTCATTCCTACAACTATCTCAATATCCGGTTGGTCCGCCATCCGAGCCGCTCCCTCCTGTACCTCCAATCTCCAGAAATCGCCCCAAGTTTCTTAATGTGCTCAAGTTGTCCAAAGGTACTCGCCAACCAGCTACGTCGCCCACGGAGCTTGCAGCGCAACCAGATCCAAGTCACACGAGACTACAGACCGCTGAGGGGGCAGTGCAACGAACTGTCGAGCAGAGGGTGACAGAAGAAGCAGCTCACCGTGCCTCAGCACAGGCGGGGGCAACAGACAATGTTCGGTCACTCATGGAGTGTGTGCTCTCGGGTAGGCTGCCCCCCGACGAGGAGCGGTCCTCCGTTCTTTCAGCATGTGCTCAAGCCTGCGAACTCGGAGGCTTGGACCTTTCCACGGTCCTACAGGAAATGGTGATCGAAGGGTATCCACCAATCTACTGGGCCATCGTAAACAGGGGTGCGGCATCCGGAAGCAGCGGTGTGGCATTGGATTCCCTTGTGTTTGCTTTGTTGGACGCTTGCCGGCCTCTTAGCCCAGCGACCCTTGATGCCATCCGTATCGCCTGCATGACGGCATCTGATAATGTTCTTCTCCAGCGGTTGTTTCGAGAAATTCCCCCTCTCTCACCCGTTTCTGCAAGAGATGCACTATTGCTAGGTCCCACGAACCAAGGAGATCATGTTGACGTTGAGGAGAAACGGGATGGAACTGGATCTTTCGTGGCTCATATCCAGATTCCGAGGTTCAGACTGCGAATGCGCGTCTGTAAGTCTGTTGCAGTTGAGTTTGTCGCGTCATGTGCGTATCTTGTCCGTGTGTTTCCAGAGGCCTACCTCCTTACACACACACCCGTAGGGAGGATTTGGATCCTCAGATTCAACGCGGTCGTCGAGACCGGGCCGGACGGTCAACCCAGGAGCAAGTGGTATCTGTCTCTTGAATTGGGAGAACACTCGCAGCCGACAACTGTCAATGCAAGCCTCCTCATCACAGGGTCCCTGGATCCAGCAGATAACCGCGACCCTGACCCTACGCGCACCATCTCATTCGGTTGTAACAAGTCCGAACTAAGTCCTGGGCGAATGCTCAAGGTCCGACTCGATGACGGACCAATGGGTCCCCATTTACTCTATGAGTACGTCGAAACACTCGCGCCTGTCGCTTCTAAAACCTCTGACTATCTGCAGGTCATCGATGCTCGTCGATTCGAACGAGACCTTTCATGCTCAGCTGTCTCAGTCAACACTTCCCCAGTTGGTCCTCGATACTTCGAGTATGTCCTCGGCGTCGATGTCTGAGGTATCGCCCACTGTACCGCTCCCGATACAACCTCTACCTGTACCTCCTCCACCAAAGAAAAAGAAACGCCGTGACGAAGTCCACACCACGTTACGGAGAGGGGGGCGGTAGCATGAACCTACGATCCATGGAGCTACACTAGATTGTAGACTTTCCAGGTAGTCTCATGGATGCCTCTGCGTGAAGTTTAACACAAAACACATCGACATCAACCCTCCACCGAAATGTGGCGTTCTAACTGAGTCGTGGGATCTGTCGGGTCAAGCGGTAGAATTACTTAGCAGAAAGAAGGTATGATTTGTTCGTGTATAGGTGTGTTTCGTGTATTTCTGCGAGCACAAGATACCATTTTCCTTACCTATAGGCCGTTTTTCTGTTGATTGGGGGCTCAAAGACCTAGCGAGTGTCAAATGTCAAATGTAATTCGTAATGCTGGTTTGACGGATAAAGGTTCCTACCTTGTGCCTCCTGTCAAGCCAGGATGCCTGAGGCAAGCAGATTCAAGAGAAGCGGCATTTATCCATGATAAGCATTATCAGTGGTTGTCAAATTCAGTTCCCATGAGGTTTCCAGAATCCGGTCCTTGTTCCACGTTCCTCCATATCTGGATCGTTTGCCTTATCATTCCAATACAGCCCGGATCTCGCGCTAACCGCGACATCGGCGCTTAGACGCATGGAGAGCGCTAGCAATTCCCACACGTCGGACTAATTTTTACTGGCTTCTTTCATTATCGCTTTCCCGGTGTGCCTAGTTCCCGTCAATGGGTCAGAGGCGGCTATAGGTAGTACGTAATCACACCCGACAGCAATGCCTCCATGTTTACAACCCGGGGGTGTATACTGAAGTTGATTCGTAATGACAGCTGTCAAGACTGTCATCTATTTATGCCAATCGGGCCGTCATGGAAGACCCAGGCACGCGGAACAGACCGAGTTTCCGCTTCCGATGACTTGGAGAGTGAGAAATGGCGCTGGCGATGCGCCACTCCACTACAGACTTCACGCGTCCTTGTCGGCTCCCCAGCTCACTTTTGGGCACCCCTTCTCGAATCCGGTCCTTCTTCTCGTTTCAAGCGCATCCCCTATTCACTACCGCAGGCTGCTCCACCACGATCTCCGCGACAATCGGTCTTACACACAGGATGTCTTTCTCGACTACCGTGTGGACAACCAAAGTCGCTAATGTTTCATCCAGGTGATTGGCGCATTCAATCCAAGAAATTTTGGGGGCTGAACTCCTTTCATTGAATAGAGCCCAAAACCGATTTTCCCACGGTTTTACGTATTTATTTAAGGGGTGTTGATTTTTTGGCCCAGAACATGCCTATATCTAGTTGAGAACTGCTTCACTTCAATGGACACATTGCCGTTGCTCCTCTGACATCAGTGTCTGGATTGCTTATCGTTTGGACCGTGCTTTTTTTTGGACCTCAACCTGGTGAGCATTGATTGGTACAGGCTCCAATCAGCCCAAAAATCATTGTCATTGTCCATAACATCACTCAGAGTTGGCTGTATTGGCAGCTCGACAATGCCTGAGGCTCAAATTCTGGACCCTTGGTATCTTTGAGGGATGACTGTGGCGATGTTTCTGCGGTGCTGGAGAGTTGCTAGGGGCGACATACACGCCGATTTCCGAGAGAGATATATATATCTGGGAGGGGGAGCCCGGAGCAGTCATCCTCATTGCTGAATACTCTATGATGTCTTTGCCCTTTTTTCGTGGATTTTGGATGTAATTTTGAGTAACGCCGGCTTTTAAGACACCCCCCAAAGATAGTAAGTTTTTAGTGAGCCACTCGACAAATTTGGCTAAAAATATTTGACAAGCAACCCCTTGATGAGAAGAGTGCCTGATATAAAAATAGGTCCCAATCTGCCGGGAACAACCCGGCAGTCGGCGAGCCGACGTTTGGTCCCTCCCCTGCCTCCTCCTCCAAGTCGCCCATTTGCGCTTCCTCTTCGGCGCACTCATCGTGTTCCTGCAACCTAGCTGCTAGCGCTCCGTCGTTTGGCCCCAATCCCCAGAAGGTTGCCTACCTCGCCTGTCTATAGTCATTCGGATGG
This sequence comes from Russula sp. MG48, assembly GCA_003313725.1. Lineage (NCBI taxonomy): Eukaryota > Fungi > Basidiomycota > Agaricomycetes > Russulales > Russulaceae > Russula > Russula sp. MG48. The sequence goes on along the minus strand of QLOS01003641.1, from coordinate 8,197 downwards.
CGGCGAAGGCCGAGGAGGAGATCGTGAGGTGGGCTAAACAGGGTCACGTGTCAGAACGTGAACTGCATCTTATTTTGGAAGAGACACAGGGATGGAACACAGAAGAGGTTGAGCGTGGAAGGGAAAGAACAAAAGATAGCGACTGGGCGCAGAGATAACCGCGCGCCCTCATCTTGCGGGCTTCCCCGTCCCGAGTACGGGCGCATGTCGGTGCTACAAGGCTGGGTGGACGCCTGCGCAGCAAAGGATGTCGACTTTTGCTGGCTTTCTGCCAGTGCAGGAACCGGTCACGGGGGGCAGCTGCCAGTGGGCCATCGTCAAGCGCTCCGCAATGCCGAGACGAGACGAGACGACGTGCAACCCGCCGGCGCGGACGTGCTCGTCTTTGCGTCCGTGCATCATCTCTCACAGCCCTTACAAAGAGGCCACCGTTATAGTCGCATGCCAGTGGCAGGCGTGCATGGCAGTGTTTGATGACCCCTTGCCTCAACACCTCCAGAGGCGCCTCAGGGCAGTTTGCGCCTCTCTCGGACACGGGTGTGATGTTGCTCGACCGGTAAGACGCTGAGGACAGCGCCGATGTTGAGAAAATCTATTGCGCACGGTAATACGTCTTTACTTTGTCCATCCCTTCCCCCCTTTTGATTTCTGCCATACTTTTTCTCACTGCTTGCCAGAGCGAGTGTGGAAACTGACTTCCTCCGCGAAACCCGGATACGTCAGGTACTAATGGAATGGACCATCACTCTCGAACTCGCTGCGCCCAGCCCGCCCTTGGGCCGATGCACAGTTCGTCATCACGGACCAGTCGTGGGACTGGCCCAGGCGGTGGATGAGGCACTCTCTGTCTCTATCCCACTCAAAGGGGCTGGAACCAGGTCATTTGACGAGATCATCGGTGTGCTAGATCAAAGTGCGATATGGGCGCACCTCCAAAACAAGTGCGTATATTTTTCGAATATCGTCCTTGCGCACAGATTTCAATTCGTCCTCGCGTGTTAACGCGTCCGACGTCCTCAGCGCAAGGTTTGGAGTCATGCTTGTCGTGTTTACTTTTGCAGGTAATGGCTGTTTTAATCTTGAACCTTTTGATTGATGACTTCGGGGAAAATGTGATTGGAAAATACGATTATGCGATATGACTTATGGTATCCACTGTGTAAATGCTTTATTTTACTCGATCCCACTTTAACTGCTGGATGGGCGATAGCAAAGGCAATATGGCAAACATATACGAATACAGCGCCTCCCTGCGATGAACAATGCGTTATCTGCAATGAACACCACTGCAAGGTAACGTCAGGTGAGGTCCATCAAAAAAAGAGGTACTCACAAGCCAGACTCCTACTCGCTCTCATCACCAAAGAAGCTATCTTGTGTGATAACAGGGGTCGCAGCATCTTCTCTGTGTTTCTTACGTTTTGTTTTCTTCGAATATTTCTCAGCCAGTTTGGAACGCTTATCAGACGAAGTCGCCGAATGGTCCAGTCTTCGTTCCGCACGCACTTCCGCAGAGCGCGTACTGCCTTGCTCACTTGCCTCAAGGCCCTTGTCTCCAGTACCATCTTCTCCTTCGAAGAAGTCATCCAATGCCTCTATGTTTTGCCTTGCCCTCCCCTTATCTTTCCCTCCGGCACTCTTGTCGTTCTTATCGACCGAGCTTTCCCAATGCCCGGTCGTTCCCATCGGAATAGATTGCCCGTGCTCCAGTGTCTCCGGTTCACCGCTCATCTCACCGGCGCGCATCTTCCCACGCACCCATTCCCGGAAATTTTCACGCTTCACATCTGTGGCGCTCGAGTCGGGTGCTGAATGAAGGGTCGCTGCGGCACCCTCCGTATGCCGTACTTCAGGAGGGAAGAGAGAGATGTACTTCTCCAATTTTGGATAGTTCTGGGAAAGAAAAATTAGTGGTGTCAACATTGTATGATCTGAGCAACGTACCAGGACATAGTTCAGATCTACCCGTAGCCCGAATAATTCCTCTTGGAGAACTTTCCGAACTTTGGATGAAATTTCCTCCTCCCCAAGCTGTCTTTTAGTCTGCTTGATTTTACGTAGGAGTTTCTGGCGATCTGTGCCCTGATTATTGATGCGCTAAATTTTACATGATGCATGGCACGCACCAAAAAACTTGACTTTGTGGTACCGTGTTGCTAGAGTGCGTTCCTTGTTCGCTCTTTCCGCAGCCGTAAGATCTGTTTCGAGAGCTTTGAGTTTGCGCTCTGCTTCAACACGTACATCAGCTGCGAGGTTTTCCTGTTGAGTGTGAGCGCGCATAAGATAGGACAGATGGTCGCAATTGCAGTACCTTTGCGAGGAGTCGCCGAGCTTGCCTGAGCGCGGACTTGAGTTTGGACACCCCGGGAGGTGCACTCTCCTTCAGCTTCGCGCGGGACCTTTTCTTATTTATTCCTTGCCTTGATATTGCGCTTGTTGAAGATTCTGCGTTTTGGGAGTCTTTGGTGCGGATGGGAGGCATGATGAGGGCAGACAGGAGCGTACCGGCCCGGCCCGGGCTCCTAAAGAGTCGCTGAAATCTACCGACCGTGACAGCCAGTGAGATTTGTGTTACTGACTATTCTTATTTATGGTGCTTAATTATCTCAAGTCATGAGGAATATCTCCCTTTCCGGTACATGGCACGTTGTCATCCCGGGCAGCAATATCACTACCACCGCTGTCGATATTGATAGGGCTTGCCTTTGGATAGCCTCGGAGCGTTTGAATGCTGACGCAAACATCGAGGTAGATATCTATAAACGAGGACTTCCTGACGACTCTTACGAGATAAAAGATGTGAGTAAGCCACTCGATAGCCCGAGGTCATAAGTTGATCCTACAGATCCACTACCACCACAGGTAGCACCCACTGAGCTCGTCGCAAAGCTCGTATCGTCTGCAAACCGAATCGTTCCGGACTCTTTCTCACAGGTGGCATCTCTAAGGAGCGTCCCTAGTGAAGATTCGCTTGTCATCATTATGCGCGGCGGAGATATTGCATCAATGAAGCTAGAGGATCCCGATCCACAGGTGAGATCGAGACACTTAATCTCTACCCGCTTTGCATCTTGATACCTCGGTCCACTTTCCCTTGCAGTTCGAAATAATAGGCTCTTTTGAAGATGGAATAAAAGCAGCCGCGTGGAGCCCAGACGATTCGCTGCTCATCCTCATTACCGGTATGTCTCGACGATTGCAGATCCCTACTGGCATACTTACCCGTATACAGGGGAGGGAAAACTGATTGTCATGACTCCAACTTTCGATGTTCTGCATGAGTCTGCCCTACACACCGACGACTTCGGAGAAGGTAAGCTAAGCCACCTCCTTGTCCTTCACCCCGGTCCGTGCTCAATCATCTTATAGGCGCGCCGATCGACGTTGGATGGGGCTCCAAGCAAACCCAGTTCCATGGTTCGCTCGGCAAAGCCGCTGCTCAGACACCTTCAACTTCCGCCTTGTCCTCTGTCGGCATCTCACCTGACGATGACCTCCTCACTCGCATTTCTTGGCGCGGCGATGGCACCCTATTCGTCGTCTCCGCTGTCTCCCCAGTTGCGAGCGCTACGCTTCGCCGGCGTGTGCTCCGCATCTACAACCGCGACGGCGTGCTGCAAGCCACGGCGGAAGCTGTGCCAGGGTTGGAGCATCCGCTGTCCTGGCGCCCATCGGGCAACCTCATTGTGGGGGCGCAGCGGTTCGGGACGTTCCCGGGCGGAGGAAAGGGCCGCGAGGGCAGGCACGATATCGTGTTCTTTGAGAAGAATGGACTAAGACACGGAGAGTTTGCTCTGCGACACGGGACGCTCGGTGTTGGCCCGACCGATGCGAAAGATAGGAAGTGGGGTTACAAGGTCAAGGAAGTCTGCTGGAGTGCGGACTCGAACATACTCTTGGTATGGATCGAGGAGAATGCTGGCGACACCAGTGAGTCCTATTCCTGTGCATCACGAGCGACTCTTATGGGTGCGCTTAGTCCAACTCTGGACGACCGGGAACTACCACTGGTACCGTCGAATTCTTGGTTGCACAAACTAGTATTTTAATATTCGAGCAGGTATCTCAAGCAAGAGATTGCGGCGCCATCTGCTTCAGAAGGTGGAAGATATACCTCAGTAACCTGGCACCCCGAGAACCCCCTCCAGATTCTGCTCACGACGAAGAGTTTGTTGACTTTGCATCTTCATAGTAGCCTGTTCGCTCACCATTTTGGTGTCAGCCGAGATCATCTCGCAGTCATGTCGCTGGGAGACATGCGCTGCCACGGCGAGATTCCCTAATGACACCGGGACAGTTGCCGTTGTAGACGGATGTAGGCCACTCCTCATATCCCGTGTGGCTCACCTTTATGACTCCCGCTATAGCCTCCATACTCCTCACACCGTTCAGAATGCAAAATGTCCCGCCTCCAATGTCTTCTCATAGGCTCACCCTCCGGCCTTCCCCGTCAGCGCCCTTCCGAACTTTATCAACTCCCTGTCATCTCGCATTTTCATCAACAGAAGATACACTGGCACTCTTATGGGAAACTGGGTACGTTGAGCTATGGAATCTACACACACGGCTTGAATTCGGGCGCGGATCTATCATAACCCCTGACCGCCTCTGGAGCGGCTCGCTTCCTGGCGAGCAATTTAGAGAGATCTCCGTGTGGACAGATGGTTCTGGGAGTACTATAGCGCGCATCGCAGCCCTTTGCTTCGGGAGAAGCGGAACAGATGTGCTACAAGTCTTTGAAATCGAAGCGGAATGTGTCACTGCTCTAGAGGTTCCGACCCTTGGGTCTGAGTCTCTAGGCTGGCGCTTAGCCATTACAGACGAAACAGTTGTTGTTCACCGTAACGGCAAGGTGCATGAATGTACGCCAGTGCCCATTCGTGCTGCATATTTGTCTTTACATCCTACTAGATGATAGTGACAAACAGCTCGCTCTCCGTGCCGATTTCGGAATGACCTGTGATGTCGTACGCGTCATTGACATCCCGCAGTCGTTATCTTCGCCAGCAACCCCCTTTTTCCTCGGCCTCACGCGCTCTGGTATGTTATCGTCAGCCACGCCATCTTCTCCCCCACGAACACTGGGGCAGAACGCGAACTCTTTCACGGTTTCCGGCGACCTTGTCGTGTACACAACATTAGCGCACGAAGCGCATTTTGTTCCTGCATCGCTCCTTGCAATCGCAGACGCCGGCACCGATGTAAGCAGCGAGCGGCGTCGCGTCGAGCGAGGTTCACGAATCGTTACCTCCATCCCGAGCGCTATGAGCCTGGTCCTACAGATGCCGCGCGGGAACCTCGAGACTGTGAACCCTCGGCCGATGGTTATGGCCACCATCCATGTAGATGTCGATGCGTGAGTATTCTCCTTACTTTTATGACGAGTTGAATTGTAATGAAAGGCAACGATAAGGGGAAACTACCGCAAGGCGTTCTTGGCGTGCAGGAAGCATCGAATCGATCTCAATGTCATCGTAGACCGGGACCTGAAACTGTTTAGAGATCGCCTACCATCTTTTGTTGAGCAGGTCCGCGATGTGGACTACATCAACCTCTTCCTGACAAACCTCGGGTTCGTAGTCTTTGGTGGGGCTGCCAATGAAAACTGATCAAGTTTCCCAGCCAAGGCTCGCAGCCGCCTGAGGTAATCTCTGAGTTATGTGATGCCGTGAGGGAACGACTTGAGGCGTGGGACATGGAAAAGTATATCAACTCAATCCTGACTGCGTACGTCGTAAAACGTCCCCCGGACCTCGAAGCTGGGCTTCGCGTTCTGTTACAACTTCGAGGTATAGCGACCCCTCCTTTTTTGTGCCAAGTCCTGAGAATGTATTATCGTCCAGAACGCGTACCATCTGCGGTTGAGGATGCAGTCAAATACATCATCTTCTTGGTTGACGCGGACACGTTATTCGACCTCGCCCTAGGGATGTACGATTTCTCACTGGTTCTCTTGGTTGCGCAGCATGCTCAAAAGGTCCCATCTCTCCTCAAACGTGTAGCATGGTTTGCTGAGACCGTTTCAGGATCCTCGAGAATACCTTCCATTCTTGCGTGAACTCCGCTCATTGGAAAAGTACTACCAGCGTTTCCGTATCGACGATCATCTCAAACGTTACGAGAGCGCTTTACGAAATCTCAGCCTCGCAGGTTTGTCGAGTCGACTAGTCTCGCTCCTAGCCCAGCCTAATGGTGTGTTCTAGGCCCGGAACACTTTGACGATGTCATGGTGTACGTGGAGAAGCACCAGCTCTACGAAACGGCTCTGGAAATCTTCTCCGAGACAGATCAGTTCCGAGTGCGTATGGTATCTTTTGGGTAGATTACGTTGATTCACGGGCATCCACCAGGATATCCTGAACTTGTATGGGGAATGGCTCTTCGAACGCCGGGACTTCGGCCAGTCTGCGTTGGGTATGTAACTTATTCTACCTTCTTGGCTCGGCTTACTCGCGAGATGTAGTGTTTATCGACGCGCAGCGACCGCAGAGAGCAATGCTTGCGTACGAAAAGGCACACTCATGGCGAGAGCTATTCGAGCTTGCCCAGCTCCAACAGGTCGACCATGAGGACATCGTCACAATGGCATACCGTGTGGCCGGTATGCACTTCCTCCAAGAAAAGCCCCTGTGCATATTGACCGTCGATCGCCTTACAGAGGATCTAACCTCGAAAAAGCGCTATACAGAAGCTGCTCACGTTCTGCTAGACTACGCTGAGGACGCCCGCGAAGCCGTCATTGCCCTCGTCCAAGGAAATCAGTTCTCGGAAGCGCGTCGCATCGTGGGTTTACAGACGAGCCATCGGATATCCTTTTTGACGTGAATTTCTTCTAGATAGCTCTGCATGGGCGTCCCGAGATCCTCGAGGAGATCATCGACCCTGCAGTCCTTGAAGCACGGACCCAGATCGCGGAGGACATCGTCGAGATGCACGAGCAACTCCAAAAGCAAGTCGCGCGTCTGCGCGACCTGCGCATCAAAAAAGTCCAAGAGCCAGGTACGCTAAATACGTCTAACTACGCGTTTTTCGTTGCATACGTTGCCCGGCCGGCTAATGACGATTCAACACAACAGAGGAGTTCTATGGCACCGAAGACTTCGCGGTTCACAACGTGGACGTGATGACTGACGCGTCTGCCTTTACGGCCTTCACGCGGTACACGACGGCGCCAACCACTTCCGCCGCATCGCGCACGACCAAGCGCACCTCGCGCTCAAAGCGAAAGATGGAGCGCAAGGTCGGCTCGGGGCGCAAGGGCACCGTCGACGAGGAAGAATACCTGCTCAAGTCGCTCACCAAGCTCGCAGGCAGATTAGCCACCACCCAGGGTGCGTTGCGGTTACGCCTTCTCTCTTTATTCCGGTTTAAAACAAAGCGGGGAGTGACATATAACAACTAACATATTAGATGACGCTGCGGCGCTCGTGCCGCATCTGCTACGGTTCACCCCTGCGCACCGCACTGCCGCTCGCGAGCTGCAGAACGAGGTGGCCGCGTTTTCGCGCGAGATAGCCGAGGCATTCGATGAAGTGTGGCCTGCACCAACCGAAGACGCAGAGACGGCAGTGACCGAGCCCCCGGAGAGCTGGGCCGCGCGGATGGCTGAGCGAGAGAAGGAACGCGAGCGTGCCGTCAAGGCAATCACTAAGCCAGAACTGCGCACAACCGACACGTGGTGTACGCAACTTCTCGACGCCACTGCTGCGCCCGGATCTGCAGGAAAGAGCTGAACGTGGTCGCGTGCGTTCGTGATCGAGGTCGTGAGAGCGTGTAGTGGTACATGCGTGGGTGTCTGAATATTCTATGAAGCAAAAGTGAAAAGATAAAGGCGGTGTAAAGTACGTACATTACCGTATGCACAAAAAAGCCCCGTTTCGGCCCTTGGGCAAGACAGGGCTCTCATTACTCATATATGTTCAATGGCGGGCGCGCTCGCCAAGTCGACATCGTCGTAACCCAAGTGACGGCTGTCATACCAAAAAGCGACGAGCTCGTCACTGTCGGGGAAGAGCGGCGATCTGGCGCCAGAAAACACTGGCCTCGCGATTTCGTCGCCCTCAGGCCCGGGGAGGAAGAGATGGCATCCAAAGGAGGGACCTCCCTTGCCCAGCGAGCGATCGGGGGGGAACAGCGAAGACGACTCATTTAATCTCGTGTGTTCGTCAAGTGCTGAGGGTCTGTCGCGTTTCGCCCA
>QLOS01003639.1:0-11207 GCA_003313725.1 Russula sp. MG48 | reverse complement strand
GGACTGACCAAGGTAGTAACTGAGGACAGTCACGGACTGTAGGAGAGGGGTGATGTTACGCTCGCGCTCCACTGTACGCCTTATTTCTTTTCACTTTTATTGCCTATTGCTCTCTGCGCTTCGCCTATGGACTGCCGGGCCCCTACGGCCCGTGACTCCGTCTATGTCTTCCTATCTCGCTCCGTACAGCTACCACACGGCCTGACGGGCCGCCGGGTCCGACGCGCATCCACTAGTGCTACATTTGCACACCTCTGCGCATGCGCTGCCTCGGCACCTACTGACTCATACTATACAATGACTCCAGATGACTGTGTACCAGTAGCGGTGTCCTAGGGGCACCATGACTCGTTCTGACTCCCTATGAGTCATGCCTTCATGTACTTATATCGCTCAGTTCGCCTAGGACAGACCTTAAGTCTGTTCTCTTGTAATCTCAGCTTGTGCACGGTTCCCTTCCTTCCCTTGTGAACCCCAACTCCTCTGGTCAATTGCCAGACTTCACGCGCCCCCTTGCGGAGCCTCAGTGTATGCTCAAAGGCAAGGGAAAGCTCTCTATCAGACGTCACAAGAGTACGCCTGCGCGCGAGAGGTATACAGACCTCTTACCCTCGAGACCTCAGTCGCCAGTGTCGCCTACGCCCCCTCCATCGCCTGTGGAGGTACGCTCACTCGGTGGGCGTGACATACTGCCTACTGCTCTCTGTGTTTCGCCTATGGACTGCTGGGCCCCTATGGCCCGTGACCCCGCCTATGCCTTCCTATCTCTCTCTGTATGCCTACCACATGGCCTGACAGGCCGTTGGGTCCGACGTGCATCCACTAGTGCTACATTTGCATGCCTCTGTGCATGCACTGCCTTGGCACTTACTGACTCATACTGTACCATGACTCCAGATGACTGTATACTAGTAGCAGTGTCCTAGGGGCACCATGACTCGCTCTGACTCCCTATGAGTCACGTCTCCATGTACTTATATCACACAGTTCGCCCAGGACAGACCTTAAGTCTGTTCTCTTGTAATCTCAGCTCGTGAACGGTCCCCTTCCTTCACTTGTGAACCACAGTTCCTCTGGCCAATTGCCAGACTTCGCACGTCCCCTTGTAGAGCACTAGTGTATGCTCAAGGGCAAGGGAAAGCTTACCATCAGATGTCACAAGAGCATGCCTGCACACGAGAGGTATACAGACCTCTTACTTTTGAGGCCTCAGTCACCAGCATCACCTACACCCCCTCCTTCACCTGTGGAGGTACGCTCACTCGGTGGGCGTGACAGATGAGACCACCAACAGCTCTGAGGGCAACACCAGCCCGCTCCATGACTCCTCAACCAGCCCTCAGGCTGGAGCAGCAGGCTGACCAGCTTCTGGCAGAGGTTCTCCAGTCCCTAGCCTACACTCAGACTACACCAATCACCCACTCAGCTCAGACAACTTCTGCACAATGTGCAATGCCCCCATCCACATTGGAGACAGTCATGCCACTTGGAGCCTGTCAGGAGGCACAACTGTCAGAGGAACTCAGTGACTATCACAGCAGTCATGCATCCCACTTCCCATCTCTGGAAATGCTGCCACTACCACCCCCCATGCTGTACAGCAGGATGCCCACGCATCCCCTTTGCTGCTCCGCAGCTATGCAGACGTCGCCACTGCCAGTCATCAAGGAGGAAGAGTCCCCATCATCCACACCGGCGCCCCAGCCCCCAGCTATGGCCAGCCCACTAACACCATCGGCTACAATGGTTATTTCTTGCACTGGAATAGACTTGACGACAACCCAGGTGACCAGAACATTATCCTTGTCCCTGATCACAACAACCGCCTCATCCCAGCCACGTACTATGCCCACTTCCCACACTTCGACAAGCCCATCATTCTAGGATGGCTCACCATGACCTTGCCCATCTTCGCTGAGCCACTGTATGCTAAGCCCGCAATGACAAGCACCTCCCCACCATAGATGACTGGGACCTCATGCCCCTTAACAGAAATCACCCTCACCATCACCATGTCAACAAGCTGGTCAAAGACCTCAGGGATCCCAGACTGACAGCTGACGTCCACAGGTACTGCATTGGCATCCACACACTCCACCATCAGCTCGCCGTCAAGTATGCCCATCTCACTTGCCTCCCTGCACACCACAGTGGCTACTCCGCCACCCAACTAGAGCAAGATGCCACCCTTGTGTGCCGCAGCCATGAGCTGTGGGACAAGTTGCGCCTCATCGAGCTGTGCCTCTACAAGGCAGCTGTCATGTCGCACATCGGTCCAAAGCTGGACCAGATATTGGCATGACCCATCATGCCACCCCTCGACTATTATCTGCAAGGATGACCTGCTACCCACCAGACCAACATCGTTGCCGCACTGCCAGTGCACCTCACTCCCCAGGATTGCCCAAGGCTGGTATCCCCTCCACAACAGGTTGTCCCACTTCAGCACATGTGTGTGCCTCCCCCTGCTTGAATGCTGTGGCAGCCATTTCCCCCTTAGGAGGGGGCATACTGTTATGATCTCTGGTGCGCTTACTTCAGACTGGGCTATCTATTTTTACCTACCATGACTCCTGACCCATGACTGATTGATCCAACTGGGCAGCGCAGCTTGTGACCAAGCTGCACTCATATGATACTGCACCACATTACCATGACTGATACTGATACGGCACAGCCTTCTGCTGTGCACTCTACTTACGCCATTGGTTGACCCTTACAATAACTCACAAGCATGACCCTACATCACACTTAGACTCGCACTGCATCGCCATTGTGACTCAGATGGCAGTAGCACGTGACCTCTCCTGTGAAGCTTATATAAGGGCTCTAGTTTACACCAGTCAAGCCCTAAGCTTGACTTAGTTTCACAATCGATTCTAGTCTTGAACCTCTCACTCCTGCTTCCTCTCTCAAGCATGGTCTAGCCCCTTGAGAGCAGTAAGAACTTGCTTCATCTCACACACCTCTCTGAGTCGCTGCAAGACTCAGCTCTGGATCACGTCTAGGGCGTGACATGGGTTTTGGCTTAATTTTTTTCCCACGGTCCCTGGAAGGTCCAGTTTTGGACGAAATTCTTAGTTAAGGAGTGAAACTGATAGAGAATTGATTGAGCTATATCTCCACCAAATCTCAACCAATTTGGATGATTATTGGTGTGTCAGGAAGCAAAACACCGTGAAAAACTGTGCAGGTTGAGAAACTGCACAATTTTCCACAGTATTTTGCTTCCTGACACACCAATAATCATCCAAATCGGTTGAGATTTGGTGGAGATATAGCTCAATCAATTCTCTATCAGTTTCACTCCTCAACTAAGAATTTCATCCAAAACTGGACCTTCCAGGGGCCATGGGAAAGCAAATCAGCAAAAACCCGTGTCACGCCCTAATCACGTCCCTAGATATCATCCTTATCTAGACGCCTATCTACTTTGCCTTTATCACAAGTCACCCAATTGCCTCACGAGTATTATCACGTGGGATGGAACTCGCTACCTTCGCACTTAGCATGCACATGCTCAGTCACTTGCACATAGGCATGTGCTTCCCCACCATACTCACATGACGCACCTCATACACAGTCTCAAGTCGCACAAGTCATGCTACCAGCCTGTCAAGCCATAACACAAATGCGAGTTGGGGGTGGTTTCACTTTTTTTTCTTTGGTTGAGACAGGGGCCACATAGCTGCCCCCATCACTGTCACTGTCACCCCTCTCTCGCTCACAAATGTGATTGGGGGTGTTGCTCAACACAACTGCCACATCATGACCCCCACCCACCAACCCTCACTCACAAGTGCAAGGTGCAGTTCCACCTGCAACACAACTGTGGCTGCCCCGTCACAACCACTTATCCTTTTTTTAATATTATCTCTTGTTCCCACTTGCTAACAATTGCTCTCACAGGTACATGGAGCGACACAAACAACTGTGCATCCCCATCCTCACCCTCAACCACACACGACAGCAACTAGCTAACTCTGCAGTACCCCTAGGCCAAGCAAACACCCTCCTCAACGCCAAGTCCTGCCTGCGGGGGATGACCACGTTTTGACCCAGAAGAGAATGCACACAGGCCCAGTCCCAGACATGTATCATCACCATCGTCAGTGGCTATGCGGTAAGCAAAACCTATATCTCTCCCTCCCTCCCTCCCTCCCTTCTTCCCATCTGCTGCCCACCACGCTGACAACACTGATTTGCAGCTTGGTGGCCCACTGCCCATGCGAGCCACTGCAACCACTGCCCATGACTGTGCTGAAGTTCACCTCCAGCCAGTCGAATTTTGCACTTGGCACCAGACACCGCATCAGGACTACCAAGCATGTCCTTCCCATTGTGGTGTGCATGTGCATGCCTGCCTTGACCCACACATGCCTGCTTGTCCCACACAACACACACCCCATGCATGCCCCCTCGCTCCTTGCCCTGCGCATGCCCACTTCACCCTGCACACACCCACTTCACCCCATGCCCATCCACCTCTCCCTGTGCCAGCCCGCACACACCTGCCTCAACCCACACCCCACCAGCCTGCCTGCCTTGCCACAAGCATGCCCCCTTGCCCTTTGCACCCTGCCTCACCCTGTGCATGTCCCATTGCCTGTGCTTGCCTTGTCACCCCTGTATGCCCATTGCCCCATGCACAATTGGCCAGTGCATGCCTGCATCATCCTGCACAAGCTGTGCAGTGGGTGATTGACTGGTGTGCCACCCCCAACAGTTCTTTACTTATAATTGCAGTTTTGTGTTATACTTTCCTTTTAACTACTTCACATGTATTTATTAGTTATATGCCTCATTTCTAATGTGTTACGATTTCAGATCTAACACCCAGTTCACCCTAACCCCAGCATGCGTACAAGACCAAAGCCAACCAAGACCAAGTCACAAAGCCGTAGCACGTATCCAGCTCAACATCAGCAAAAGGCATCAGACCCAGCCTGACTGGCCCAACGCCACTCGACCTATGATGTAGAGCATTCCGTCATAGGGTTTCTAGACCAGTCCAGGAGATCCCCAATCAGATATGATCCGTATCCAAGAATAGACCAAGACCTATCTATAGAACAGGAGTCAGAAGGAGTCACACCCGCAGCAGCACTGCATCACGCGCAGTGATGCCAAGGCAAGCACAGCGTCACATCAAGCACAGCATCAGCATTGGTTGTGACACACAGGTAACGCTGTGATGCCAAGGGAGTACTGCCCCTCATAGCCTCTATGATCCGGTTACTATTAATATGCACCATGACTCACTACGATACAGCATTGTGACTGATACGATACAGCCTCAGTGACTCGCTAGCTGCACATGGTCAGTGTGCAGCTATAGATAGATTGATTCTCAGCTTTGGACCCAGCCTAGCTAGAGTATATAAGATGTACAGTCTTCAGTGGGAAGTCCCCATCCTAGACTTCATTGAACATCCCTCATAGACACTCTTGAGGAATACAGCACAAGTTCTAGTTGACATCCACTTGCTCAATCCCCTCGCTCGTCCTCTAGCACATTGAGGAAGCACTCTATGTTACGCTCCCGCTTCACTGTACGCTCCATTTCTTTTCATTCTTACTGCCTACTGCCCCCTGCGCTTTGCCTATGGACTGCCGGGCCCCTACGGCCTGTGACTCCATCTATGCCTCCCATTCTTGCTCTGTACACTTACCACCCGGCCTGATGGGCCGCCGGGACTGACGCGCACCCACTAGTGCTACATATGCACGCCTCTGTGCATGCGCTGCCTCGGCACCCACTGACTCATACGGCACGATGACTCCCAATGACTCCTAGTGACTCTGTACTAGTAGCGGTGTCCTAGGGACACCATGACTCGCCCTGACTCCTCTTGAGTCACCCCTGTGTGTACTTATATCGCGTTGTATGCCTAGGACAGACCCTAAGTCTGTTCTCTTGTAATCTCAGCTTGTGAACGGTCCCCTTCCCTCACTTGTGAACCACAGTTCCTCTGGTCAATTGCCAGACTTCGCGCACCCCCTTGTAGAGCACTAGCGTATGCTCAAAGGCAAGGGAAGGCTTACTATCAGACGTCACAAGAGCATGCCTGCACATGAGAGGTATACAGACCTCTTACCTTCGAGGCCTCAGTCACCAGCATCGCCTACGCCCCCTCCTTTGCCTGTGGAGGTACGCTCACTCGGTGGGCGTGACATTAGAACAGACTTACCCAGTCAACCAGAGGCCACAGGCCCAAGCACCATCATGGATTCACCCATAGAACACAAGTTTAAACCATTCACACTCTCTGTCTGTGTGCAGGATGATAAGAAAGATGACCAGAGAGTCCTTTTCCTGCACGAAGGAGCAGAATCGACACACTTTGAAGGAACGATCCCGTGGACAGGACACTACTTCCTCACCCTCCTTCCTGGACGAACCAGGGTTGGAGCATACCCAGTACACCATGTAGCAGGTGCCTGGTACGAAGTTGCATACGACAACAAAACTAACAAACACTTTGCGTACGCAAACGCGAAGACTCACTTCCCAGTACTAGTAGTTTACAGGTCCGGTCCATAGGACTGGGAAATAACCGGGGACCAGACCGAACTCTGACCAGTGAGAACCGGACTGTCGGTCACAGTTTTCCCGATTTGGGGTACGGTCCGGTCTGCGGTTCTATCTATTTCCTTGTAGAGTAAGAACTGGCCAAAACCGGTCATAACCGGGTTGAACCGGTCACTCTCACTCACCGCTCCCTTGCTCCTTCGCCCACGACGTTTGACGCTGTGCTCTTGGTAAGTTATCCTTTTTTTTTGTTTTTTTGTATCACTCTTACTAACTCACAACCACCCAGGTACATTGATATTGACGACGCATTGCCATCACTGCCATGTCACCAAGTTGACGACGCCAACACCCCTCACTCACAAATGCGAGTTTCCCTCTGACAAGCAACAGCAACACGGCGGCGACACCAGTGGCGGCGACTCAGCAATGGCGACACCAGCAACGGCGGCGGCACCTGCGCCAGCAGCACCAGGGACAGCAGGGGCTGTCACAACCCCTCCTTGTTTTATTTTTTTTTGTCTCTCATCACTGGCTGACAACTCATCACTCACAGGTACATGGCCGCCCCTTCTCGCTTGCAAATGCAGGCTGGGGCTGGCTTTGCCCTGTTTCGCCGCCATGAGACAGCTGCCACGTCACCGGCACATCGCCGCATCGTCACCCCACGTCACCACCAGCCACCGCATCCTCACCACCACCATCATCAGTAGCAATGGCCATGGCGACAACTATGGCAGCAGCAGCGGGCGCCGCAGCAGCTGGAGCGGCGAGAGTGGTGGCGGCAGAGGCGGGAGCAGCAGTAGCAGCGACTGTGACGGGGCAAGCAACGGCGACCGCAATGGGGGCAGCAATGGCGACCACGGCGGGGGCAGCAACACGACCCCGGCTGGGGCAGCAACCACGACGGCAACGGGGGCAACTGCGACGGCAACGGGGGCAACCGCAACGGCAACGGGGGCAACCGCAACAGCGACGGGGGCAACCGTGATGGCAATGGGGGCAACTGCAATGGCGACAGGGGCAGCACCTGCAATGGTGACGGGGGCAGCAACCGCGACCATGGCGAGGATAGCAACAGTGACCGTGGCGAGGGCAGCAACACGACCACGGCTGGGGCGGCAGCGGCAGCGGCGGCAGCAGCAGGGCACATAGGGCATTACATTACATTACATATGTACAGTACAGTACACTTAGCAATAAAATAGTGAATGATAGTCTTGAAATTGTGTGCATACATATCATATACGCGTGATGAAAACCGGTCTGAACTGCACATGAAACTGATCTGAACAGGTCATTGACTGGTCCCAGTTTAGACTGATTTGGACCAGTTTTGAGGCTTAGACTGAACTGATATCGACCGGTCACTGTCAGTTCAGTCTGGTTTTTTCAATATTTTTCTTTACCTCTGACCGGTTCCGGTTCCGGTTCAACGGCAATCAGGCCCAAAAACCGGACCGGACCGGACTTTAAAACACTAAGTACTAGGGGAACCACAGGAGTCAGAAGACTTGGGAGACGACACTACTGCCTTTACATCAGCGGTAGGAGGTGCGCTAGAAGGTGCAGCATGCCAAGAAGTTAGGGACCCAAGCCCAATTGAAGAAGAAATAGACCCAGTGCAAGTCATGAGCACCCACACCATCGCCCCACCACGTTTTGCCCTTGCAGTCGGCCAGACATACGCAGACATTGCCAGAGTTAACCCATTCGCCCCAGCAGAGCCCCGCACTGATCCACCTTGCAGAGGAGGCAGAGGACCGCCAGCAGGAGGTGGAGGACCACCAGGAGGAGGTGGAGGACCACCAGGAGGAGGTGGAGGCTACCCAGGAGGACCACTCGGAGTAGGGCCACCTGGGGGAGAACCACCTGGATTCCCAGGATTTGACCTCGATGCCCCAGCCCCACAAGGTGTGGATGCAAAGTTAGTGGGCCAACCCCCAGAACCCTTCAGAGGTGGCAAAGAAGGACGAAAGATGGCCTGGCAATGGATGCTGGAGCTTGAGAACTACCACTTTCTGAACAGAAGGTCCGCAGCAATCGCCCAAGAAGACAACCGCATCGCACATGCCCTCACCCTCATCAAGGGACCACACATGGATGGCTGGGTGCGCCAACGCATGAAATGGCTACAGCAAGTCTCCAGGGGCACCATACAAGACGACCATCCATGGGACTCCTTCAAAACCAGATTCCTCCTTGACTATGCAGACATCTCAGCCCCGCAGAAAGCGCAGCAAGAGTAGGGCATGACACGGGTTTTTGCTGATTTGCTTTCCCACGGCCCCTGGAAGGACCAGTTTTGGACGAAATTCTTAGTTGAGGAGTGAAACTGATAGAGAATTGATTGAGCTATATCTCCACCAAATCTCAACCGATTTGGACGATTATTGGTGTGTCAGGAAGCAAAACACTGGGGAAAATCGTGCAGTTTCTCAACCCGCTCAGTTTTTCGCGGTGTTTTGCTTCCTGACACACCAATAATCGTCCAAATCGGTTGAGATTTGGTGGAGATATAGCTCAATCAATTCTCTATCAGTTTCACTCCTCAACTAAGAATTTTGTCCAAAACTGGACCTTCCAGGGACCGTGGGAAATTTTTTAAGCCAAAACCCATGTCATGCCCTAAGCAAGAGCTCATGGGAATTCAGATGAGCCCACAAGAAGGCATTGATAGCTACATTGTCAGGTTCGAAGAGCTTGCAGAGAGAGGAAACCTCGAGCCAAACAACCCTGCGGTGGTCTGGTATTTCTGGAAAGGCCTCAATCCTGGACTCCTCAGGGCCTGTCTCAAAGAAAGGCCTGTCCCTATGACATGGGAAGAATGGAAGCATGCTGCGTGCACCAATCATGTCCATTGGCAGATCAAGCAAGGTATCCTCGCCCAACAGAGGCAGCAGAACCCCTTGGCAGGGGCCCAGCGGACTTCTCGTCCCTTCCTTCCCTTCCTTGTGCGAGGACCTCGCCCCCAGCAACAGACGCAGCACCACCAGCAGCTGCTTCACCCAAGCCAGATGGGACCAGTTCCTATGGAAGTAGATCGCCTCAGGGCCATGCTCAGCAACTCAGAGAAGGCCCGCCTCCAGAAAGAAGGATGCTGCTACCAATGCAAGAAACAAGGCCATCTTGCTCGACAATGTCCACAAAGGAAGGGCAAAGGAAGCTTCCCTCACGCTGCAAAGGCACAGGTGACACAAGAGTATGAAGAAGAGGACCCAGGAGACACTGTCACGTCAGTGACCTCTGCCCCACCAGGGGTAATGGCTCCAGAAGAAATCCTCAAAGTGATGGCCGCCCTCAGTGACGAACAGTATGATAAGATGGGTCAGATGTGGGAGACTCAGGGTTTTCAAGGCACCTGAATACATTGGCCAGTATTTGGGCAATGTTCTGTCATGATGTGTATCTACCAAGAATCAAATCGTTGCGTATCCCAGCTCAGTTACACACCTCGACCGCCAAGGCTGAGCTCCCTGTCTTCATCGACAGTGGGGCAACAGAAAACTTCGTCAGCCCAACATTCATTAGAAGGAACAGAATCGCCACACTACCCCTCAAACGTCCCAGGAAGCTACGGAATGCAGATGGGAGCAAGAACAGCATCGGGGAACTCACCAGGTTCACTGAACTCGAAATAGTCACTGGCAAAAAGAGCCACATCCATCGCTTTTATATTGCAGAACTGGGAGGAGATGACCTCATACTAGGCTACCCATGGCTCGCATCAGTCAACCCCCACATCGACTGGACAAAGGGCACCATTGACCAAGATATTGCCTTCCGCACACCAGAAGTGTCACTACTCCAACCCACACCTCCAGTACAGGTCGCAGGACTGCAGGTTGACATCCCCTCATTCCAACCCCTCTTAGAACCAGGAGACGAACTCATCATGCGTCTCTGCAAGACCACCATCTCCCAACACATCACTGAGGAGGCGCAGCCAAAGGAGAAGAGGGCATGGGACCAGATAGTACCAGCTCACTACCACCGCTTCAGGAAGGTCTTCAGCGAACAAGCAGCACAGCGCTTCCCAGAATCACGACCTTGGGACCATGCCATTGACCTCAAGCCTGACGCCCCAGACACCATGGACTGCAAGATCTACCCACTCAACCCTAGGGAACAGGCCGCACAGCAAGAATTTGTCAAGGAGAATGAGGGCCTCAGCTTGATCTGCCCCTCAGACTCCAGGTATGGATTCCCAGTCTTCTACGTCAAGAAAAAGAACGGGGACCTACGCCTGGTCATCGACTATCAAAAGCTAAATGCCATCACCATTCGCAATTGCTACCCACTGCCACTGATCCCAGAACTAATTGACCAGGTGAGGGGGCATGCGCTATTCACGAAGATGGACATCAGATGGGGCTATAACAACATTCGCATACATGAAGGAGACCAATGGAAGGCAGCCTTCAAGACAAACTTAGGACTATTTGAACCAATGGTCATGTTCTTCAGCCTCACCAACTCTCTGGCAACCTTCCAGACCATGATGAATCAGATTTTCAAGGAACTCATTGATGGCAGCTATGTTACAGTGTACATGGATGATATCCTTGTGCACACACCCCTGGACTATCCCCTTCACCGCCACATCACCGCCCAGGTACTAGAGATACTCCTTACGCATGCATCAGGTTTCCTACGAAAAACTTGTCATGACCGG
>QLOS01003634.1:0-22225 GCA_003313725.1 Russula sp. MG48 | reverse complement strand
CTACCAGTCCGACCCCTACGACGACGACCAGCCCTCAGAATGACGGCGGCGCCCGCGCCATACAGGTCCCCTTCTCCGCCCACATACTCACCATCGTTGACAGCGACAAGACCAGTGGGAGCTTGGACGGCGACGCCAGCTCACTCCGCAACTCCTCAGCCAGCCCTCAGCTTGGAGCAGCAGGCCGACCGACTCTTAGCAGAAGTTCTTCAATCCCTAGCCTACACCCAGACTACGCCAATCACCCCCTTAGCTCAGACAACTTCTGCGCAACTTGCAACGCTCCTGTACGAATCGGGGATGGACATGCCATGTGGAGCCCGTTGAGAACGACAGCTGTCGCAGATGCTTACCGACTACCACAGCAGCAGGGCGCAGTCCCTGGGAATACCGCCACTACCGCTGCCAGCATGGGCCAGCAGGCCGCCCACACACCCGCTACGCCGATGCGCAGCTACGCAAACGTCACCGCCGCCGCCCTCAGTCAAGGAGGAGGAGTCCCCATTGTCAATACCAGCGTCCCGACGCCAGGCTATGGACAGCCCGCCAACACCATCGGCTACGATGGTTATTTCCTGCGCTGGCATAGACTTGACGACAATCCAGGTGACAGGAACACTATCCTTGTCCCTGATCACAACAACCGCCTCATCCCCGCTACGTACTACGCCCACTTCCCGCACTTCGACGAGCCCGTCGTTCTAGGACGGCTTACGACTAACTCCCCCATCTTCGCCGAGCCCCTCTATGCCAAGCCGCACGATGACGAGCACCTCCCGGCCATCGACGACTGGGACCTCATGTACCTCAACGGAAATCACCCTCACCGCCGCCACGTCGACAAGCTGATTGAGGATCTCAGGGACCCGGGGTTGACGGCTGATGTCCACAGATACCGTATCGGGATCCACGCCCTCCACCACCAGCTCGCCGTTGAATACGCCCACCTTACCCGTCTCCCGGCGAGTCGCAATGATTACTCCGCCGCTCAGCTGGAGCAGGACGCCGCCCTTGTGCGCCGCAGCCACGAGCTGTGGGACAAGCTACGACTCATCGAGCTACGACTCTACGAAGCCGCCGCCATGTCACGCATCGGTCCCAAGTTGGACCAGATACTGGCGTGACCGGTTATGCCGCCCCTGGACTACTACCTGCGCGGCCGCCCCGCCACTCACCAGACAGACGTCGTCGCGGCCCTCCCCATGCGGATTACGCCACGCACTCGCCCCAGGCAAACCTCCCCTCCGTGCTGAGTTGTCCCACTCCGACGCGCACATGCCGCTCCCCCTGCTTGAATGCCATGGCAGCCATTCCCCCTTAGGAGGGGGCGTACTGTTATGATCCCTGGTACGCTTGTTACGGTCCGGACTATCTATTTTTACCTACCATGACTCCTGCTCGTGACTGATGTGATCCGGCTTGGCAGCGCAGCCTGTGACCAGGCTGCGCTCATACGATACTGCCTCGCGTTACTCGTGACTGATACTGATACGGCACAGCCTTCTGCTGTGTGCTCTACTTACGCCACTGGCTGATCCTTACGATGACTCACAGATGTGACCCTATGTCACATCTAGGCTGTACTGCATCGCCGTTGTGACTCAGATGACAGTAGCACGTGACCTCTCCTGTAAAGCCTATATAAGGGCTCTAGTTTACGCCAGTCAAGCCCTAAGCTTGACTTAGTTTCACAATCGATTCTAGTCTCGAACCTCTTAACTCCGCTTCCTCTCTCAGACGTGGTCTAGCCCTCTGAGAGTAGTAAGAACTCGCTTCGTCTCACACACCTCCCTGAGTCGCTGCAAGACTCAGCTCTGGAACACGTCCCTAGATATCATCCCTATCTAGACGCCTACCTGCTCTGAGTTTACTCCAAGCAACTCGTCATCCCCACAGTCACGTGGGAAGGGTCATGTTACCTTTGCGCTCAAACCACTCGCACTCAGTCACTCGTGCATAGGCACGTGCTCACGCATCACACTCACGTGATGCGTCTCGCACACAGTCTCGCATCGCACAAGTCGTGCTACCAGCCCGTCGAGCCATAACACCTTGTCATAGTGCTCGCTCAGCACTATCTTGCTTCGCTCCCACGCCTCTCTAAGTTGGCTGCAACGACTTCGCTTTGAACCTTGAAGTCGCAAGCGCCCGCGACTTAGCCGTTCTACTCCAAAGAGTCTGCTCTGCTCTTGCGTCACCGAGACCACCGGAAGTGTCTTGCTCGGGACCACGTGCTCGTTGCCCTCGCACGTGCTCACTCTCACCACACGCCTAGTTGCACAAGTCGTGCCCACGGCCCCTCGAGCCGTAACATATACCTGTTGGGCTGTCAGGCTGATCAATTCCTACGCATATGGAATGTGATATATAACAGTCCGCTGATTACATGTAGTCGGATACCTAATATTCATTGATGGACAGCCAAGTGATCTCTTAGTAAGCCTTGGACACATTGCAAATGTGTATTCAATATCTTTCCGCCGATCTGTAAAATACATTTACTATCTGAAATCCGGCGGACATCCGCTGGGATGTCTTAGACAATATAATGTCACTATATTAACTATGTTTCTATTGGATATTCGGACTGAATGGTGTGCACACCTAAGGCAGCCATAAGCACATACCTAAGGCAGCCATAAGCACACACCTAAGGCAGAGGTAAGCATACACATAAGGCACATTTACAATCACTCAAGCAAGTTTAAGAGAGCCAGTAAGGATTTAAGCAATGTTAAATTAAATTCATCTAATTGAAACTAGTGTACAAATGGCTTTTCTAATTAATCTATTAATATAACTATTTATATAATAATACAAGCAAAGGGTGTGTGGTGGTGGCAGCGAGGGACGCAGTGGCACGTGGTGGTGATGCGGCGAGGGACGTGGCAGGGGACGCTGCGGTGCATGGTGGTGATGCAGCCAGGGGCGTGTGGTGGCAATGCAGCCAGGGGCGTGTGGCGGCGACGTGGCCAGGGGCGCGTGGTGGCGATGCAGCCAGGGGCACATGGTGGTGATGAAGCGAGGGATGCAGCGGTGCGTGGTGGCGACATGGCGAGGGACGCAGTGGGGGACGCTGTGGCATGTGGTGGCGACGCAGCCAGGGGCGTGTGGTGGCGATGCAGCGAGGGGCACGTGGTGGTGATGCAGCCAGGGGTGTGTGGTGGTGACGCAGCGAGGGACGCGGCTGTGTGTGGTGGCGACGCAGCAAGGGGCTCATGGTGGCGATGCAATGAGGGACGCAGCGGCGCGTGGTGGCAACGCGGCAAGGGATGCAGTGGCGCATGGTGGTGACATAACAAGGGACGGCATGGCATGTGATGGTGACGCAGAGAAGGATGCGGCGGAGACGTAGCGGCAGAGCGTAGGAGAGAAACCACCCCCAGCTCGCGCTTGTAGGCAAGAGGGAGTGGTGGTGGCAATGATAGTGGCGAACTTGTCATAAGGGGAAGAAAAAAACCATCCCCGCCTCGTATTTGTGAGCAAGAGGGGGTGTTGGCGATGCGTCGTGTATCTGGGAGGGGATGTTACGGCTCGATGGGCCGGTAGCACGACTTGTGCGATGCGAGACTATGTGCGAGACACGTCACATGAGTATGATGCGAGAGCACGTGCCTATGCACGAGTGACTGAGTGCAAGTTGCTTGAGCACGAAGGTAACGTGACCCTTCCCACGTGACCGTGGGGATGACGAGTGTCTTTGAGTAAATGCGAAGTAGATAGGCGTCTAGATAAGGGTGGTATCTAGGGACACGATCCAGAGCTGAGTCTTGCAGCGACTCAGAGAGGCGTGTGAGACGAAGCGAGTTCTTACTGCTCTCAGAGGGCTAGACCACATCTGAGAGAGGAAGCAGGGATGAGGTTCGAGACTTTAGTCGATTGTGAAACTAAGTCAAGCTTAGGGCTTGACTGGCGTAAACTAGAGCCCTTATATAGGCTTTACAGGAGAGGTCACGTGCTACTGTCATCTGAGTCACAACGGCGATGCAGTACAGCCTAGATGTGACGTAGGGTCACATCTGTGAGTCATCGTAAGAGTCAGCCAATAGCGTAAGTAGAGCACACAGCAGAAGGCTGTGCCGTATCAGTATCAGTCATGAGTAACGCGGGGCAGTATCATATGGGCGCAGCCTGGTCACAGGCTGCGCTGTCAAGCCGGATCACATCAGTCATCGCAGGAGTCATGGTAGGTAAAAATAGATAGTCCGGACCGTAGCAAGCGTACCAGAGATCGTAACAGGGGAGGGGCTATTGTTAGTTAAGAATGATACCAAAAAAAAAAAGCCCCCATGAGAAGGGGCAGTGATGTGGTGGCGAAACGTCGTCAATTAGGAGGAAAACCACCCCAGGCTCGCATTTGTGAGCGAGCGAGGGGGGTTGTCGACGTGACGGCAGGGCACCGTGTACCTACGATGTTATTGTAAGCTAGGAATGATATAACGAAAAAAAGAAAAAGAAAAAAAAAGCCCTGAGGGCCCTGGTAGATCGCGAGGGGTGAACATTAAACATGTTGAAAAAAAGTTCTAAGTCAACTTCTCGCGCTGTCACACTAGCAGGCATACATGTCAGTTTTTACAAATTAGCGTGCAGATTGCAGAATCTGAAAATGGACAGAGCTTAGTCATAGGTTCAGTGTTTGAGAATCTTGTCTTAAGTAATCACTCTACCAATATCAACGAATATAATGAATAACAGTATGATTAAAGTACAAGAAAATTAAATTACATAATTAGTTGGAAATTGTGGCAGAAATTGTGGCAGACACGTTTGTGGCCTGGACGCGAGGGAGGAAGGGGCAAACGCGCATCGTCCACCCGTGTTTCCTCCTCGCCCCATCCCATCCTCGTCCCTAACGCCGAAATGACGACGTTGCCGCGTTTCCACCTGTCTGTCGCGCCCCCAATGACGACTGGGCCGAGTGCCCCACCCGCCGAACTTTGCCTGGATCTGGGCATCATCGGGAATGAAGCACGTGCTATCCTGCAGGAATACGCCGAGCGCCCGCACGAGAGCGATGACGATGACCCTCCTGGCAGCGCTGAGACCCCTGCCACTTCGAGAAAGAAGGGTAGCTTCTATTCCGACCGGAAGGGAGGCAGATACCCGCATGAGTGGGGTAATCTAGCCAAATTTGACGCGTGGCGCTGGGAGGAGGAGCTTGCTTACTCCATCGAGCTTATTGGATCGACTGTCAAGCAAGGGAACGCGCTCTGGTTGGAGAAGCGCCTTTACGTGTGCTCACGCCAACCGTCCAGCGGCTGGAGCAAGTACCAAAAGAAGTATCCCAAACGGACGCGCAAGCTGGATAGCAAGAAATCGGGTTGCGATTGTCAGATTGTAATTAAACTCTATCATCACACGACAACCATTTTGGGACACTATGAGGAAGAGCACAATCACGAAGTTGGCCCAGCAAATCTTGCTTATACGCGCATGTCGCGTGCTGCCCGGGAGGAGATTAAATCTAGGCTGGAACTGAAGATAGATCCTAAGGAGATCGTGCGTAAATGAACCTTACTTTAGCGGCTGACAGCTGATCAATGCATCCATAGGTACGCGTCATTAGGGATTTGGCACCCGACGGCAGCCGCGACAAATTTATTGCCCTCAAAGAAGTCAATCAGATGGCTCGAGCGCTCGAAGAGGAAAAGATTTGTCTGCACCCAGAAGATGGCATCTCGACAAAGCTTTGGATTGATAGATTCAAAGCCAATAATGTATTGGTATTTAACAAAGATAAGCTTAGCCATCCTCCCCCGGGTTCAGGATTGGATCAAGATTATACTGTGTATTCAAACCAAGTTTCAATTGGACGCTTTCAGGCGCCTCGGCAATGGTTTCATCGGAATCGATGCAACACATAATATTACTCATTATCAAGATCTCCTCCTCTTTACGATCATTGCTAGGGACCGTTGGGGCCATGGTGAGTAATTATTAAATTGGGATTTTAGTGCGAGGCGCTTATGTTCTTAAATAGGCGTTCCGATCGCGTGGATGCTTAGCTCCAAAGGAACGACAAATACTATTTCCTTCTTCGTCAATTGGGTAAAGGAAGCCAGTCCAGCAGTCTGGCCTTCAGTTATCATGTCAGATTGCGACCAAGCACAGATCGCTGCTCTCTGGATTGTGTATCCGCAGAGCCAGATCTTATTGTGCCATTGGCATGTACTACGCGCGATGCGATCGCATTTTGTAACCGATCAATTCAAGGAACTTTGGGATAAGATCAAGGCCTGGGTGAATACTGAAGATCTGAGCGAGTTTTTCACGCTTTGGGATGAGATTTCAAGTGATCCCTCAGTGCCACAAAGCGTTGTGCAATATTTAACTAAAGAATGGATGCAAGAGCCCCATATGTGGTCGACAGTTGCACGAAAAAACCGGTCTATTTTTGAGGAAGGTGATACCAATATGCTGATTGAAGCGTATGTAAACTATCCCTCTGCGGCAATAAGATAACTGATTTGATATAGCTACCATCACGTTTTGAAATCACACTGTCTGGACAGGAAGTGGAATCGGCGCATCGATCACGTCATCTACGGGCTAGTGAACTATATGGTTCCCTATTACCAAAATTGACACGCGAGACAGATTGTCGGGCTAGAGGGTCCGGACCTTGCAGAGGAGCGGCGGCGAGAAATCCTGGCAAGCGCCAGGGACATTTCCCGCGACTCAATTCAGCAATTCGATGATACTCAATTTCACGTCGCTTCCAGATCTCGGCCGGGCCAGTACTACGTGATAGATCTCCACCAGTCGACTTGCGACTGCCAAGACTTCCCGAGGATTCAGTTCTGCAAGCACATAGCAGTTATCTATGAGTATTTTCCCCACCTCTGCCCGGAGGAGAGCACCCCTACCATAGACACAGAAATTATGCAAGCTCCAGACCAGCCTCAATGCGTTTTCAGACCAGAAGACAGCCTACATGCACTCACGCAAGATATTCGCATTTTGTCTCAGCAGCTTACCTCCGACCAAATCGATCAATCAGCTCCACCTCTGGCTGTTCTCGAGGCCGTCCGGTCGGCAAAGTACACCCTCACCGCGGCGATCGCCTTGACGCAAGGGACTAGCACCTTGCCTCATAAGGATTATATCGCGCCCAATCAGAACTCCTGGACGGAGACGGCCGAGCGAATGGGCGTCAAACTCAAAAGGGCCCCAAAACGCCAACGTCACCCCGAGGAGCGCGGGATGACAGCGCAGAGCATCGGCATCGCTAAGGGCAAGAAGCGCCGTGTTCATAATGATCCGTACGCCAGAGGCAAGCGATCAGGTAAGCGCGCCAAGCCCAACGCGCTTTCAGCTGCAGCGAATACATTTGCCCGCGCAAGTGCGTCCACCTCCACCGCGGCACCCGCCCTTGTGCACGCGCCCGCTTCCCAATCGATTAAAGCAAATGCGCGTGCTCACGTGTGCGCCCCCATCCCCGTGGTGCCACCCGCCCTCACCCGCGCACCTGCTTCCCAACCGGTTCCGGTGGATGCGCGTGCCCATGTGCGTGCTCTCACCTCCACCGCGGCGCCCGCCCTCGTGCACGCGCCCGCTTCCCAACCGGTTACAGCGAGTGCACGTGCCCCTGCGCATGTTCCCATCTTCGCCGTGCCACCCGCCTTCACGCACGTGCCTGCTTCTCAATAGATTACATAAATAATGTTAAATTTCATTGTTGTAGCTTATTCTCACAATAAAACAATAAAATGACTTATCATAAACTATTCATCATGTCCTTTTTTTCTGAGTTCGAAAAATAATAGCATCTACTCGCGAGTTGCCGCTCGAAAGCCAAAGTGTTGGTACTTTCCTTTTCTGAAAGCGTGACGCTTATCCAATCCGCACGCTATAACTACCCAACTATACATGTCACATGGTGACATGAACAATCACTGCGGCCAACCGCACTCTTTTCACAAGTTTGTTCAAGTTGCTAGTATCTTTTCTTGTAGACTAACTCTTTGGTTACCTTTAGGTATCACTAGTGCAAGTGCACAGACAGGGAAGGTGAGTAAGGTAATTAGTATTTAGATACTGACCATGTGTTCCAGGTTCTGCACAGGATATCCCCCATCGCATGCCTCGCATCCGGGGTGCCGCCGCGCCAGCGCCATCACCACCGCAGCTGTTCAGCATCATCCCCGCAACCGCCGCTGTGCCAGCAGCATCATCACGGCTGCTGCCACGCCTGCACCGTCACTGCACCTGCTGCTGCGCCAGCCCTGTCCCCCATGTCTCAGCAGCACTATGGCTGCAGCTGCTGCTGCACCAGCACCATCACCTCTGCTGCACCGGCGCTGTGCACCATGACCGCCACTGTGCCAGCAGCGTCACCCCAACCACACCAGCACCATCGCCGCTGCCACTGCCATGCTAGCAGTGTCACCGCACCCGCACCATCGCCACCACCACAGCACCAGTTGCTTTACCACGACTGCCATTGTACCACATCACACAGCCACTGCCACAGTGCCAGCAGCGTCACCACAACCACTGCTGCACCAGTACTGTTGCTGCTGCTGCCACCAGTGTCATCAATGCCTGCTGCTGCGCAGGCAGCGTCACCACACCCACGCCCACCGCACCATCACCGCAGCCGCTTCCACACCAGCAGCGTCACCATGACCACTGCCGTCCCAGCGTCATCACCGGTCGTAGCTGCGCCAGCAGCATCACCACACCTGCACCCGCTGCACTGTTGCCATGGCCGCTGCCGTCCCAGCGTCATCACCAGCTGCTGCTGCACCAGCAGCATCGCCGCACCAGCACTCACCGCACTGGCAGCGTCGCTGTGACCACTGCTGTCCCAGCGTTGTCACTGGCCGCTGCTGCGCTGGCAGCGTTGCAGCACCAGCACCCACTGCACCGTTGCCACAGCCACTGCCGCACCAACAGTGTCACCGCAACTGCTGCCATCCCAGTGTCGTCACCGGCCGCTGCTGCACCAGCAGCGTCGCCACACCAGCACCCGCCGCACCATTGCCGTGGCTGCTGGTGCAGCATCACCGCGACCACCATCGTGCCGTGTCACATGGCCGCTGCCACCATGCCAGCACCATTGCTGTGGCTGCTGTGGCAATTGCAATGGCAGCAGTAGCAACAGCAGCAACAACAGCAGTGGCATGGGTATGTTTTTCTATTAGAACATATACTATAAAATCTGTGGGCTGCTTAATACTCTTACTGTACTTAATAGAAATACAGTTCTTAACAGTTCTTAACTTGCTTAGTTCCTTAGAATAATCTTAGTTTCTAAACTCCTCTTAACCATGAAATCTCTAAGTGCAAAATAAGATGTGATACTGTCTTAGTTGTCTTATTTGAGCTTAATTGAGGTTTTAGAACATTAAGACCTATTAAGGAAATTTGAGTTCCCCTGATGTGACTTCTGGTGGCCAACAATGAAGAACTTTACAGTCGCATATGTCAAGGGATGTGCGACCTGCCAGTCAACCAAGCCTAACACTGTCAGGCCGAGGCCACCAATCTCACCCATCACCATGGAAAAGAATGCAACCCCATTTCACACCATCAGTTGGGACCTGATTACAGACCTACCCTTGTCCCAAGGGTATGACACCATCCTAACCATTGTTGATGATGATTGCATGAAGGCCACAATCTTCCTGCCTTGCAACAAGACCATTGACACATTAGGAGTCATGCGCTTGTACGCAGAACGGGTATTTCCATTCTATGGCATGCCAAAACACATCATTTCAGATCGTGATCCAAGATTTACGGCAGCAATTATGAGAGAACTTTGCACGCTCTTAGGAACCATGCAAAACATCAGTACAGCATTCCACCCTCAGATGGATGGGCAGTCAGAACGCGCAAACCAGCACGTCAAGCAGTACCTCAGGATTTATGGCAATGCAGAGCAGAATGACTGGGTGCAACTACTCCCCTTGGCCCAGTTTGTGCACAACACTTGGGAGAATGAAACCACAAAAAGGACACCCTATGAACTACTCATTGGTCACACGCCGACAATTCACATGACCAACCATCAGGTGAAGGTGCCTGCTCTAACAGAACGAAAGGACTGGCTGGAGCGTGCATGCACGCATGCAACAGCTGCAATCAAAAATGCACAAAGGTTACTTGTGCAATGATCGGAACGATGCAAAGGCAAAAGAAAGTTCGCAGGGTACAGGGTGGATGACCAAGTCTGGCTTGAGGGAAGCAACTTGAGGCTCTCACACCCGATTGCAAAACTGGCACCCAAACACTATGGCCCGTTTAGGGTGACTGACGTCATTTTGCCAGTGGTATACCAACTTGAACTTCCTGCTCACTGGAAGATTCACAATGTATTCCATGTGTCATTGCTGACACCTTACAAAGAAACCCTTGAACATGGGAAGAATTTTCCGTCACCTGCACCAGAACTGATCGAGGGTGAGGAAGAATATGAAGTAGAACGCGTTGAGAACTCAAGACGCGTCGGAAGAGGAAAGAAACTACAGTACCTACTCTCTTGGAAGGGGTACTCCAAGGCGCACAACAGTTGGGAACCAGCTGAGGATGTGCATGTGCCAAAGCTTGTTGCTGAATATTATCAGCACAAGCTGACAGGAGTACGTGCAGCAGAGATAAAAGGAACAGTAGGAGAGACGAGTGAAAAGCATCCCCCCATCTCTCCTGCACAGAAACAACCCATTCCACTTTGCATCAGACACATTAGCATGACAGATGGCTGACCTAACACCCCCGCTGTACCAGGAGGACCATTCTACAGCCCCTATGCTGACGATGAGCTCTGGTACCTGGGAGAGCTCATCTTCCTCAATGCCCTCCAGGCCTTGCCATTCACGACGTCGCCGCGGGTCAGCCCCACGAATGACCTCAGGGCCCACACCTCCCAAACCAGCCTCACTGAGAGCGTCTCCAGTGGTGGAGGCGCTGATCAGCCGCTTGCGCTCCAACCAGCCAGCGGCACCTCCTCAAGCGACGACCTCAATGCACCGCACGCACACGATGCATACACGGTCACCAACAATCGACTTGTCTGGGGACTCTCCTGGGCGTTCTCCCATGCATTCGATATCCCAGCACTCAGTGGGCCCCACATGCTGGCGCAACAGGCCAGAGTGGATGCTCACCCATTGTACACCCCTGACCTCCTCAGCACCCTCGGGCCGCTCAGCCCAATCTCTGCCTTATTCAACCCTGGGCAGACAATCTATGATGGCCCCCTTAACCCTACCGAACCTGCACAACATGAGGACCCCCATGGGAGCACTGTCGCTCCTGCAGGTGGTCCTGCTGGTGAACCATCATGGGTTCATCATGAATATCAGGACAGCACATGTCCCAGTGACATCAATCCTATGACACAGCGAGGGGGCAGTCGTTCTGTGACAGAGCGAGCCCTGAGAAGATCTGAGTGGCAGGCGGAGATAGCCCACGCTAACGCCGCTGTGGGGGCAGTCCCTGACGCGCACGTGCCTCGCAAGAGGCGCGCACCATGCAGGAAGATAGCCCGCTTTTACTGCAGCAAGTGCCAGACCAATGGCGCCGATCACAAGTATGAAGACTGCCCCATGTGGAAAACGTGTGGGTTCTGTGGGGCGGAGGGCCATTGGTCCTTCAACTGCACAATGCCACATGATCGGTGCGAGGACAGGCACTGCGGTGTTCACGTTGAACACCACTTCATCAGCAAGGTGTGCCCTGTCACGGGCTGGAACAAGAACGACAACTTCGGGTACGAGGAGGAGGGTGCAATAGTGGATCTGGGCCAGGCGATTGAGATCTATGGTGAGGATCTTGATTGGGACTCCTTTCTTGAGCCATTGTGAGGACTATTACGAATCGTACGACTGCTTACTATACGCTTACAGCATGGACCGGCACGTGATGGCACACCCGCCTAGAAGAGGGGGTGATGTTATGGTTGACGGCCCAACTTGGGCTGTCTCAGTGTTTTGGTTCCAGTACTAGGTGTCACATGATCTTACATCATGTGACGCGACTTATCATGTGACGGACTCGCACTTTATAAGTGCTGACTGAGATGCTGACTGACGCATTACCAATGCTGACTGAGGCATTGGTAACTAGCTTACTATACTGATCACCAATCCCCTATGGATTGGTGATGTGATTTGTGATACAATTAGTGATGTGCTGAGTGGTGCGCTTCGTCAGTGGCCACTTCCCCTGTATAAATAGTGTAGGAGTTGAGCACTGGAAGCCCCAGTCTCAACTTAGTCTCCAATATGAGTTGAACTTCATCACGAACAAACTTGTGTGATCCCACTTCTCTTCTCTACCACTGCTCTGCCTTAGTGAGGCATATCAAAGCTTGGCAAGGCGTGCTATAATGCTTGCAATCACACAGACTTAGGAAAGGACGCATCGGCTTATCTAAGCGACACCTTCCTATTATAGAAGTAGTTCACACAGTCACGTGAACTACCAGAACTTGGCATAGCGTCCAAACCGAAGACTTAAGGTCAACCTACTGGAACCAAGTGCTCAGGCATCTCAGCCTTAGCAAAGCGTTCACACAATCACGTGCTCACTTCGAGCCACGGCCCCTCGTAGCCGTAGGGTGTGACATGGGTTTTGGCTTAAAATTTTTCCCACAGCCCCTGGAAGGTCCAGTTTTGGACGAAATTCTTAGTTGAGGAGTGAAACTGATAGAGAATTGATTGAGCTATATCTCCACCAAATCTCAACCAATTTGGATGATTATTGGTGTGTCAGGAAGCAAAACACTGCAAAAAACCATGTGGGTTGAGAAACTGCATGATTTTCCACAGTATTTTTCTTCCTGACACACCAATAATCATCCAAATCAGTTGAGATTTGGTGGAGATATAGCTCAATCAATTCTCTAGCAGTTTCACTCCTCAACTAAGAATTTTGTCCAAAACTGGACCTTCCAGGGGCCATGGGAAAGCAAATCAGCAAAAACCTGTGTCACGCCCTACGTAGCTGTGACACCTCCTATACTTCCAAGACTCCCACAAGATCAACCGACGCCTTGGGTGTTATGTACTGGAGCTGGAAGAGTTTGACCTAGCTTTGAAACATCGCCCTGGAGCAGAGAACAAGGTGGCTGATGCCCTATCTCGATGCCCTGACTATGACAAGGGAGAAGGAGATAATATGGACGTAACTGTCCTGCCAGCCTCCCTATTCATCCGCACAACCATCACAGACACACCCACTAGCGCCCTAAATGATCAAATCCAAGCTTTGCAACAGACACACTCCCATCTCCTTGAACCACTCATAACTGCCCACAACCTCACAGAGGCTCAGAACCTCTGGTGGAAGGGAGATGCATTAGTGGTCGTTGGGGACAACGACCTTAAGAAAGGGGTGGTACACTTCTACCATGACACGCCTACTGCGGGTCACCCTGGAATTTCAAACACTTTTGCGCTTGCCTCTCATGTCTACTGGTGGCCAAACATGAAGCAATTCGTAACGGACTATGTGAAGGGATGTGCACAATGCCAGGCAAACAAAGTAAACACACACAGGACACGTCCCCCTTTGCTCCCCATCACCCCTAGAGACCAAGCCTTGCCATTTGAGACTGTGGCAATGGACTTTATCACAAAGCTCCCTGAATCGTGAGGCTTCAACACGATCCTCACCATCATAGATCACAATTGTACCAAGGCTTCCATATTCATTCCATGCAGAGAAGAGATCGATGGCCCAGGAGTGGCCAAACTCTATCTAGATCACGTCTTCTGTCACTATGGAATTCCCAAAAAGATCATCTCCAACAGAGACCCTCGATTCACCTCCTCTTTCACTCGAGAACTGTGCAAACAGTTCAATATCAAACAGAACATAAGCTCTGCCTATCATCCACAGACAGACGGGCAGTCAGAACACACTAACCAATGTCTGGAGCAGTACCTACACTTCTGGTGCACGTCCAGACAGAACGATTGGGCAGACTGGTTACCCTATGCCCAATTCGCACTTAACTCATGGCCAAATGCGACCACAAGGAAGTCTCCATTCGAACTTCTGATGGGCCGCTTACCCCAGGCCCAGTGGACCCTGAAACCAACCCCTAATCCAGCTGTGGAGCAGAGAATCATGCTCCTAACCCAATTAAGGAAGGAGGTGCACAAACCCTCATGGCACAAGTGCCACCAAAGTTCACACCTTATCAGCCAGGTGACCAAGTATGGCTTGAGGGTATGAACATCAGGACCACACACCCAACAGCCAAGCTAGCCCCTAAACGCCATGGACCCTTCACTATCACAGAGGCCTTATCTGATGTCACCTATCGCCTCAGCCTCCCCTCCTCCTGGAAGATATGGAACGCGTTCCATGTCTCCCTCCTTACCCCTTATAGAGAGATGGCCTCCCATGGCCCCAATTTCAAATGACCACCACCTGACCTGATTGAAGGAGAAGAGCAGTATGAGGTGAAACATATCCTTGACTCAAAGAAATACAGAAGGGGGCGTGCCCTTCAATACCTAGTCAAATGGAAGGGATACCCTGATGCAGACAATCAGTGGGTCTCTAAACACGACCTGCATGCTCCTGACCTCGTCTCCTCCTTCCACCAACAACACCCTGAAGCCCCAGCACCCTCTCGCATATAAATAGACCCCTGCACACTTCAAGAAACAGTATGGCTAAGAACCAATCCCTCAAACACCCCTACTTCCCTATCCCTAACAGACTTCGTCGCAAAGCACTCCTCAGACCTACCTACATGACTTCCCAGAACGCACCAGTGATCTGTGCCCCTACACTGGAACCCATCAATGAAATTCCCTGCCTTTCTGCCCCCCCTCCTTCTCGCCCTTTGACTCCTGCACCTTTTGCTACTGAAGACCGAGTACTATATGTCCCAAAGCTCCCCTTTACTGTGATTACTGACCCAGAGTTCCCCCACATCGTCTTCACTTCCATTACTCGATACATGATTCACCATTTGGATGCCCAACAGACCCATGCCTTCTCAAGGGCCTACCTACAATTAGACGCTTCCACACCTACAATACCTTCAGATGTCTTCACTAACTATTCAGTAGAACGATCTGCCTGGTGGTACGTTGCCAGGCAAGCTGTGGCTCACGCTGCAGAGAGGCTGGCTGGCTATGTCAGCCAAGGCCTCAGGACTGCCCTTGAGAGCATCCCCTCAGTCACTACCAAGATCCTCAGCTTTGCCCAGATGGAGGAGAAGATGTACTATGGCCTGATTGTACAAGAAGGGCCCTACTACGAATGTTTCCAGTGCTTCGTCTCACTCCCAGACTTCCCCTCCATCATTGGGCAACCAGAACGATTGGAGCGCATGATGCCCAGCTCCCCTATCATTGACACCTCCTCCATCTCAGCCATATCCCCTGTCCCTTCCCTCACCTCCACTCTAAAGTCCTCGCCATCCTCCTCTCCACCTCCCCCTAACTCTCCCGATGAACCCACTGATCCCCAGCTCCCAGGCTTCTGGGAGAATAGCCCAGACACGGCAGACTACATCTACTATGAGATTCCTACTGAAGAAGACCCCACCCAACTCCAACCAGCATGATATATCTCTTATGAAGGAGGCATAGACCCGAAGGTGTTGGGCACAATGGGCCCCAACCTTCCAGTCTATGGAGAGCCCCTCCACCTCCCTTACAGTCCATTCAACCTCTTTAGCCTCTCCCTCACCCCAGAACAACATGAGTCACTCCTATTCACCTCCCCTCAAGAATCCAGCGTCGATGAGGCCCTTAGGGACCTTGGAGACCTTCCCATGCGTGCAGAAATTGAACAGTACAGATGGGCCTGTGTGGCCATGGGCACCAATGCCCTACTAGTCCAGAAATACCAGACGTGCCTCACCACAGCCCTCCAGAGGCGAGATAGCTGTGTTGTGTGCCTGGAACAACACCGAGCTTGGGAGAAGCTCGAACCACATCTACCCCTCCAAGTCCCTCCTCGCCTCCACTACAGAGCAACTGCCTTTGGTCTCTCTACCTCTGGCACCTCTACGCGCCATGAATTCCCTGCCTTACACGATGAACCAACCACCCATGCCTCCAGTAACCAGTCCTCAGCCTCAACCCCTTCCACAGTTTGCCCCTCTGGAGCACGCGATGGTGGAAGAAAGAAGAAGGCCTATAACTTAGCTCATTCCGACCACAAGAGTGTTACAATCCCTGGTACGCTTACTATGGTCCAGACTATCTATTTTTACCTACCATAACTCCTGCTGTGACTGATGTGATCCAGCTTGGCAGCACAGCCCGTGGTCGGGCTGCGCTCATACGATACTGCCTCACGTTACCTGTGACTGATACTGTTATGCTCCGCTGCACTCTGTACGCTTTATTTTCTTTCATCTCTCACTGCTTATCTCCACCCCGTGTTATGCCTATGGACTGCCTGGCCCCTATGGCCCGTGACTCTGCCCGCGTCTCTACATCTCGCACTGTATGTTTACTACCTGGTCTGACGGACCGGCGGGACCGGCGCGCATCCACTAGTGCTACATTTGCACGCCCCTGCGCATGCGCTGCCCTGGCACCCATGACTCATACTATACGATGACTCCTGCTGATTGTATGTGACTCTGTACTAGTAGCGGTGTCCTAGGGACACCATGACTCGTCCTGACTCCCTATGAGTCACCAATGTATGTACTTATATCGCTTTGTACGCCTAGGACAGACCCTAAGTCTGTTCTCTTGTAATCTCAGCTTGTGTACGGTTCCCTCCTTCCTCTTGTGAACCACAACTCCTCTGGTCAATTGCCAGGCTTCACGCGTCCCCTTGCAGAGCCTTAGTATATGCTCAAAGGCAAGGGAAAGCTCTCTATCAGACGTCACAAGAGTACGCCTGCACGCGAGAGGTACACAGACCTCCTACCCACAAGGCCGCAGTCACCAGCATCGCCTACGCCCCCTCCTTCGCCTGTGGAGGTATGCTCACTCGGTGGGCGTGACATTAGAACAGACTTACCCAATCAGCCAGAGGCCCCTGGCCCAAGCACCGTCGTGGATTCCCCAGTAGACCACAAGTTCAGGCCGTTCACAGTCACACTCTGTGTGGAAGACGATAAGAAGGACGACCAGCGAGTCCTCTTCCTCCAAGAAGGATACGAATCATCGTCACACTTTGAAGGAACAATCCCGTGGACAGGACACTACTTCCTCGCCATCCTCCCAGGACGATCTAAGATCGCAGCGTACCCAATACACCACGTAGCCGGCGCCTGGTACGAAGTTGCATACGACAACAAAACCAACAAACACTTCGCGTACGCAAACGCCAAGACACGCTTCCCAATACTAGGGGAACCGCAGGACCCAGAAGACGACACTACTCCCTTCACCGTTGATATTGGGAGAGCGATCGAAAGTGCAGAACGCCAAGAAATCAGGGACCCGAGCCCAATTGAAGAAGACCCAGAACCAATACGAGTTATGAGCACCCAGACCATTGCTCCAGCACGCTACGCCCTCGCAGCGGGCCAGTCTTACGCAAACATTGCCAGAGTCAACCCATTCGCCCCAGCAGAACCCTGCCCTGATATACCACGAGACAGGGGAGGTGGAGGACCGCCAGGAGGAGGCGGGGGACCACCAGAAGGAGGTGGGGGACCACCAGGAGGAGGCGGAGGACCACCAGGAGGAGGCGGAGGTTACCCTGGAGGAGGACCCCTCGGGGCAGGACCACCAGGAGGAGAGCCGCCCGGATTCCCAGGATTTGACTTGGATGCCCCAGGGCCACAAGGCGCAGACGCAAAACTAGTAGGCCAACCCCCAGAACCCTTTAGGGGAGGCAAGGAAGGGCGCAAGATAGCTTGACACTGGATGCTGGACCTTGAGAACTACCATTTCTTGAACAGACACGTGGCAGCCATTGCACAAGAAGACAACCGCGTCGCGCACACTCTCACCCTCATCAGGGGGCCAAACATAGATGGATGGGCACGCCAACGCATGAAATGGTTGCAACAAGTCTCCAGAGGCATCATACAAGACCACCATCCCTGGGATTCCTTCAAAACCAGATTCCTCCTCGATTATGCTGACATCTCCGCCCCTCAGAGGGCACAGCAAGAGCTGATGGCAATCAAGATGCAGCCAGGAGAAGGCGTTGATAGCTACATCGTTAGGTTCGAAGAAACCGCGGAAAGGGGGAACCTCGAACCTAACAATGTAGCCGTCGTGTGGTACTTCTGGAAGGGCCTCAACCCTGGACTCCTCAAGGCCTGCCTCAAGGAAAGACCCGTCCCTATGACTTGGGAAGAGTGGAAGCATGCAGCACACACCAATTATGTCCACTGGCAGATTGAACAAGGCATTCTAGCTCAGCAGAAACAGCAGAACCCCCTCGCAGGAGCCCAACGGACCTCTCGCCCCTTCTTCCCTTTCCCTACACGAGGCCCTCGCCCCCAGCAACAGCAACGCCACCAGCAACCGCTCCGCCCAAGTCAAATGGGGCCAGTCCCAATGGAAGTGGATCACCTCAGAGCCATGCTCAGCGACTCAGAGAAGGCTCGCCTCCAGAAGGAAGGACGCTGCTATCAATGCAAGAAACAGGGCCACATGGCACGCCAGTGCCCCCAAAGGAAGGCAAGGGGAGACTGCCCACGGGCTGCCAAGGCACAAGCAACACAGGAGTACGAAGAAGAGGACCCAGGAGACGCTACTACACTCTCCGTCCCTCAAGGGATGATGGGCCCAGAAGAAATTCTCAAAGCTATGGCCGCCCTCAGTGACGAACAGTATGGCCAGATGGGCCAGATGTGGGAGAGCCAGGATTTTCCAAACGCCTGAATACGTCGGCCAGTATTTGGGCCATGTTCTGTCGTGATGTGTACCTACCAAGAATCAAATCGTTGCGTATCCCAGCTCAGTTACACACCTCGACTGCTAAGGCCGAGCTCCCTGTCTTCATTGACAGTGGGGCAACAGAAAATTTCATCAGCCCAACCTTCGTCAAAAGGAACAGAATCGCCACGCTACCCCTCAAACGCCCCAGAAAGCTGCGAAATGCAGATGGGAGCAAGAACAGCATCGGGGAACTCACCAGGTTCACTGAACTGGAAGTAATCACTGGCAAGAAGAGCCACATCCACCGATTTTACATCGCAGAGCTAGGGGGAGACGACCTCATACTGGGCTACCCATGGCTCGCCGCAGTAAACCCTCACATCGACTGGACGAAGGGAAGCATTGACCAAAGCATTGCCCTCCGCACACCAGAAGCATCACTGCTCCAGCCCACACCGCCTGTACGAGTTGCAGGACTACAGGTGGACCTCCCGTCGTGCCAGCCCCTCTTAGAACCAGGAGACGAACTCATCATGCGCCTCTGCAAGGCTACCATCTCCCAACGCATTGCTGAAGAAGCACAACCAAAAGAAAAGAGGACATGGGACCAGATAGTACCAGCCCACTACCACCGCTTCAGCAAGGTCTTCAGCAAGCAAGCAGCACAGCGCTTCCCTGGATCACGACCTTGGGACCACGCCATCGACCTCAAACCTGATGCCCCAGACACCATGGACTGTAAGATCTACCCACTCAATCCCAGGGAACAGGCCGCGCAACGAGAATTCGTCAAGGAGAACGAAGGCCTCGGCTTGATTCGTCCCTCAGACTCCAGATATGGCTTCCCAGTCTTCTATGTCAAGAAGAAGAATGGGGACCTACGCCTGGTCATCGACTATCGGAAACTGAACACTGTCACTATCCGCAATCGCTACCCACTGCCACTAATCCCAGAACTGATTGACCGCGTAAGAGGACACGCGCTATTCACGAAGATGGACATCAGGTGGGGCTACAACAACATCCGCATACGTGAAGGAGACCAATGGAAGGCAGCCTTCAAGACGAACCTGGGACTGTTTGAACCAATGGTCATGTTCTTTGGCCTCACCAACTCCCCAGCAACCTTCCAGACCATGATGAACCAAATCTTCAAGGAACTCATCGACAGTGGCTACGTTACAGTGTACATGGACAACATTCTCGTGCACACACCTCTGGACTATCCCCTGCACCGCCGCATCACTACCCAGGTCCTAGGGATCCTCCTCAAGCACGACCTCTACCTACGACCAGAGAAGTGCCTGTTTGAGGTCACGACGGTGGAATACCTAGGCATCATACTGGAGAAGGACCGCCTCAGAATGGACCCCATCAAAGTCAAAGCAATCCTGACATGGCCCACTCCAAGGAATGTCCGAGATGTCCGCACATTCATAGGATTCTGCCTCTTCTACCGACGTTGGATCCCCAAGTTTAGTGAAATTGCACGCCCCATGAATGAACTCACGCACAAGGATGTCCCATGGGAGTGGACAACAGCGCGACAGGCTGCCTTCAATGAATTAAAAGACCGGGTAGCTTCAGCACCAGTCCTCAGGCAACCGGACTTCGCCAAACCATTCTATGTAGACACAGATGCATCACAACACGCCTTAGGGGCAGTTCTGCAACAAAAAGATGAGCAAGGACACCTCCACCCAATCGCATTTCACTCAAAAACCTTCGATGCCACCCAACGCAACTGGGATGTTGCAGACCGAGAAGCCTTCACAGTCCTGGATGCGCTACGCACATGGAGGGCCTACCTAGCAGGAAGCATGCACAAAGTCATCATACGCACAGACCACTGCAACTTACAGTACTTCTTACGACCTCAGAACCTCAACCGCCGCCAGGCTAGGTGGTCGCCAGAACTCCAGGAGTATGATTATCAACTGGTACACGTCCCAGGCAAGCAACACATCCCTGCGGACTTCCTATCACGCCCCCCAGGGGATAAAGGGGAACACAACAATGAAAACATTACCCTGTTCCCACCGGAACGCGTCGCAGCTCTACAGTTTGCTGCCTTCCCTGAGGAGTTGGCCAAGCGAAGGCAAATCCTCCAGAGATACCATGACCACCCCCTCGCAGGACACCCAGGTGTCAAGAACACACTCGCACTCCTGCGAAGACACTATGAAGGGGGGAAGGAACTTGAACGATTCACAAAGGAATATGTGCAGGGGTGCGCCAAATGCCAAGAAACCAAAGCACGCACCACGCGAGCAAAGGTAGCCCTCTTCCCAATTGATGTCCCTGTGGAAGAAGGGCCATTCCAAAGCATCTCCATGGACCTAATCACAGACCTCCCCCTCTCAGCAGGACACAATGCAATCCTCACCATTGTGGACCAAGGCTGCTCTAAAGCAGCGCGATTCCTTCCATGTTCAACCACAATTACAGGAGAGGGAGTGGCTGCACT
This sequence comes from Russula sp. MG48, assembly GCA_003313725.1. Lineage (NCBI taxonomy): Eukaryota > Fungi > Basidiomycota > Agaricomycetes > Russulales > Russulaceae > Russula > Russula sp. MG48. The sequence goes on along the minus strand of QLOS01003634.1, from coordinate 985 downwards.
GTACTTCCGCCACATCCTCCCATGGTTTGGACTCCCCAGGCGAATCATCTCCGATCGCGACCCCAGATTCACATCACACTTCGCGTGCGCACTAGCCCAGAGCATACATGCCAAACAAAATATCAGCACCACCTTTCACCCCAGGACAGATGGGCAGAGTGAACGCGCCAATCAACAAGTAGAACAGTACCTGCGCCTCTGGGTCCCAGACCAACAGGATCAATGGGCATACTACCTCCCCATGGCAGAGTTTGTATACAACTCTTGGCCACATGACCGCACAAAACTCACCGCACACGAACTCCTCTTTGGCTATCAACCCCAGTGCACAATTGACAATGACCCAACACACCCACCAGCAGTGCAGGACCGCCTCACACATATCCTAGACGCCAGGAAGCACGCACAGAGACTTCTGAATGCGCCACCTAGGACAACAACACCCCGCTTCCAAAAGGGGCAAAAGGTCTGGCTAGAAGGACGCCACATCAAAACCTACTACCCCTCTAGTAAGCTGGTGCCCAAACGCTTTGGGCCATTCAAAATCACATCAGTCATCTCCCCTGTGGCTTACCAACTGGAATTGCCACCATCATGGACGATTCATAAGGTGTTTCATGTGGATCTCCTGACGCCTTACCAAGAAACAGACACCCACGGACCAAATTATACACGCCCCCCACCAGATATCATCAAAGGCGCACCAGAATGGGAAGTAGAATGTATTATGGGGGAGCGCCACTGGGGCAAAAAGCGCGAACACCAATTCCTAATCAAATGGAAGAACTACCCACACGCTGACAATACATGGGAACCAGCCACAGGAGTGCATGCTCCAGACCTGGTCAGGGAATTCCATCAAAGAACCAAGGCGCAGCGAGGCGCTGCAAGACCTGAGAGGGGGGTAATACACAGAGGGGAGGTGTTACGCTTTCTTACTATTTCTTTTGATTCCCTTTTATTCTTTTATTCTCGCGTTCCCCTT